>JANJYP010060837.1:0-41011 GCA_024605115.1 Rastrelliger brachysoma
CTCTCTCTTCCTTATTTATTCATCTGGCTCTCCGGCTTTCCCTCCTATAGCTTCATTCTTTCACACATTTGGTTACCCCCCCTCCTCCTCTTTTTCTCATCCCTCACTTCCCAGAGTGATTTCCAGGGTGTGTCACAGGGTCTCTGTGCACTCTACACGTTGAATTAGTTGTTCTTTGATGACCTTGGAGGGAGGTGTGGAAAAGATGTTTGGGAGTAAACTGAAGAGATGGAGGGATGTACAGAAACCTGCAGAAGAAGAGAAACGTGAAGAGAGTGAACTGAGTGTCTTTTGCACACGTGCTCCATTAAAGGCTTCTTCACTCTGTGTGTGCACTCATGGAAATCACACAAATATGCATTAGTCCATTATCACTTTTTTTCTTATCCTTTTTCTCCTCCACCCATCTGACCTAATCTTTCTCCCTTTCAGGTATCTGCACCCATCCTCTTCTTCACCTCTCCCTTGTGGCCTCTATTAAATCCCCCTCCCCACATTGCCACCCCTAATTTTTTCTCCTCTCTGACCTCCACCCAAACCCTTCCTGCGCTCTCTCGTACCTGTCTGTCAAAGAGAATCAATAGCTCTGAGACCCTTTTAACGCCTCTCAGCAGGCTGCACTGGCTTGCTCTTGCATACACACACACACACACACACACACACACACACCAACACAAACAGGAACACACAAGCACATGTACACACACACAGCAGCACACAGAGTCATGCAGCACATTCACACATGCTCGCACATACAACACCACTACCACCGTCACTACCACCACCACACACATCCACTAAGTAGTCATGCAGTGATACTCTCCTGCAAGCACACAGAGCCTCTGCATTTCTCTAGCGCTCTCTTTCAGCCACACACACACACACACACACACACACACACACACACACACACGCAGACTAATGAAACAACTGGGCTATTGATCAGCACCATGAATGTCAGACAGTTCAAAAGTCCGATCCCTCCACTCTCTGGCATGTCAATCAAACTCTAAAAGCCGACACCTTTACAAAGACAATCTCATTATCTTGCTCTAAAGCTGTGTACTCACTCTCCGTTTCTGTGTGTTTCTTTGTGAGAGTGTTCCTTACAGTGTGTATCCGTGCATTAGAGCAGCAGCTACATATATGCAGCATCCCTGCGTGAATCTTCTTTTCCCTCCATAGTTCAATTGTTATGCCTAAAATTGAAAATCCCAGCTTCTGTTTCTTTCTTCCCATTCCTGTTCATCAGCTTCTTCTCCAGTGCTCACTTTGCTACTTCAAAAGCACAATACATCTATTTGGTGGCGTTTTATCCATTTTTATAACTGTTCTTCTGGGTCTTTCATCCTTATCTATCATGTCTTCTCCCCATTTTTGCCTCTCACAAGATGAAAAGGTGAAATTACTAACCTTGTTTTCTGGCTCATTCCACCGCGTCTCCTGGAACCGTCACATCTCTGTCTCCATGTCTCTCTCTCTCTCTCTCTGTGTATCTCAGCTCTGTGGAAAAACACCCATCTCTCTCTCGCTCTCTCTCTCTCTCTCTCTCTCTCTCTCTTGCTCAGTCTGTCCCTCTCTCTTTCTCTCTCTCCTCCCGTTGGTTGTTCCCTCACTCGGTCTCGACAGCTGCAGCGCTCTGTCTGCCTCCTCTGTCGCTCTTCCGTCAGGCTGTAGGCTGATTGAATTTTAAGTCATGTTAATCCCACAGAACAGGTACTGAATGAAGGAGGGGACACAGCAAAAAGAAGGGAGAGCGAGAGAGAAAATAACAGAATGCAGAGAGTAAGCTGCCTTGTATTTTTAGAAATCCCTTTTCTCCTTCAGGGAGGTTTTCGTCAGTTTTTTTTTTTTCTTTTCTATGTACTGCCTCCTCTCAGTCACTTCTTCTCTTCATTCATCCATTTATCTGCATTCTTATCCACTTGGTGTTTTTGGTTTTCTTTTTCCTTTTATCTGGTGGAAGAGCGTGAGTGATTCCCAACGAAGAGCAAAAGAAAGGACTGTGATCTGTCTCTGCTGGTGTCAAGCCTCGGACTGAGAGAGAAAGAGAGGCAGAGAGAGGGAGTGAGAGGGAGAGAGAGAGAGACTGAGGGGGGCAAAGAGAGAGACTGAGGAGGGCAAAGAGATGAGGAGTAGGACTGATGGAAGGGCGTTAGGAGCCAAGGGGTAGAGAAGAGTGAGAGGAAAGAAGGAGGGAATGATGTGTGAAGGAAATTAGGAGAGAGGAGAGGATGAGGTTGCATAAAAGAAAAATCATGCCTACAGTCTCAGCTCGGCACACCTGCCCAGTCGCTATATGAATGTTGTTGTCTGCTTGGGAAAGTTACAAAAATAGTGTGTGAGTGACGCAATTTCCAATTTATGAGTTGGAAAGTATGGAGGGAGGAGAATTTAGATTCTTTCCAGTGACCCAACCGCTACTTGAAGCATATCAACATTGTAATGCCAGTCTTATCTTATATCCAGTCATCACCCTGAAAGGCATCACTAATATGTTATCATAAAAAAATTTAATACAGTATTTCTGCTTGTATGAGTACTTTAACGCTGAGGTATTACTACTTGAGTACTTATTTGACTATGTATGCAGGGTTAGAGGGAAGGAAGAAGAAGGAGAGATAGAGGAAGACTAGCAGATAAAAGTCGGCTGGTATGACAAGGGGAAGCAAAGCTCTTACTGCCTCAAGCAATTCTAGGTCAGACTGGGATGAGAGGGGGAGCAAAGGAGGATGATTAAGAGAGAGTGACGACGTGTGAGGAAAGAGGTAGAGAAAAGAGAGGAGGCTGAGTATCTCTAGGGGCATAAGGGAGATGAGCGAGGAAGAGGGGGGTTAGCAAGGGATAGATAGGAGGAGTGGATGGAGTGATAACATAGCGATGGAAGTGTAGCCGATATAACTTCAAACGGTGGTCGAGAGCTTGATTTTCCCCACTGCGCCAATAGCTGCTGGAAATAGCCGTTTAATGGAAAGCCTCTGCGGGCATGAGTGTGTATCTCGGTGTGTGTCCCCAAACCAAAGTAGAACCTATAACGTCAGAGATATTGGATGCTGGAATTAAGTCGTTTCCTACATTCAAACACAAGCGACTTCACTCTGTCAACACAATCACGCACCACAGATGAAACATCACAAAGATGGGAATCAAAGATGGCTGGAAAAAAAAGAGGACAGCAATAGAGTCTTTGGTTTTGATATGGATGAATTGGTTTTCCATGTATCTCAATTTTCAACCAGGACACAATTTTTGTCCATCATTCACCCGTCTATCTAGTGGATACATCTCTGTTGCTCTTCAAGCATTTATTCCCTCATCCCATCATCATGCATCTCCATTTTTTTTCTTAAATATATATTTTTACCCCTTGCTTTCTCCCTCTTTGTTGTCCTTCCATTTTTTCGCTGCTTGTGGGCCAGTGTATTTTAAACCTAGTAAACCAGACCTCCCTCAAAGCAAGGTCCAACAAGGAGAAGTTTGATATATCATTTCACCCAATTGTATTCCATGAACAGCGCCCCCCTTTATGGCTCGTTGATTCACAATTAATCAAGCCTCTAGTGGTTTGGCACCCAGTCCTCTTATTGGGGAGGGTGACCTTGCTGAATGAAATAAACTAACATGACCTACTGCCGGGTGATGGATGAAGTGACCAGTCAACTCATTACCGACTGACTTGTTGGTTTGCTTATCAAACACTTCTCCACCACTCTAATTCAAGGCAACTCCAAATCAGTCCGTCTGTGAATAAAATTACATTTCTTTATTACACGTTACAAGCAACCAGAAATGTCTTGGGCAAAAGTCATAGATTCGCTATCTTTAAGAACATTCCTGTGATCACAGATCAATGGAGTTAATGTGGAGCACACAAGGGGAAAGTCTTTTCTTTCTCCCTAGGTCCAAGAACTAAGCAAAGAGATTGGCAGGATCTTTTTTAGTTCATTCCGAGTATTGCTGCACTTAATCAGAGAGAAGGCCGACCTGTTCTGGTTTGGTTAGGCCAAATTAGCCCTCAAAGTGAAAACTGTTGCCAGGGAGCTGGCCTACTGACACAGGGCTGAAAGAGACCTTCAAGGCTTTTTTTTTTGCTATTTTATCATTCATTAAACTTACCAGTGATGTCAAGATGTGTGTCACTTGTGTGCATGATTTATGCATGTATTTTTTTTCTGGTAGCCGTGAACTAAATTTAGAATTGACTTTGATATTGTAGGTAAGTTAGACATATTAGTTTCACAAGTGGCTTTGGTATGTTTCTTAGTATATGGACATTAACGCTTTTTTGTTTGGATGGTTAACTGGAACGACAGTAAAACAACCAAGTGCAAAAACCAAATGAACAGCCTTAAAGCAAAGTTTTACAAACTCATGTAGTCACTTTTTGATTTTAAACTAGCTGTACAGAGCCATGAGAGACATACTTGTATAATCAATCTCTGTGTTTAGGCTTTTTTGTAACTTCATAAAACTTTATGTGAGCATATACGGTGGAAACGCTTAGCCGATTTCTTGGTTGCATTTTAAAGACTGCAAGGAAATAGCTGAGGTATTATTTTCAGAATGTTGCCTACTATGGCTGTTTGCTGCTAACGGGCAGAAACACACAGGTAAGGCAGAAAAGTCTGCAGCTTAAATCAAAAGAAGGAACCTCGGCCATAACCGAGGAACATGTCCTTGCCAGCAGCGTGTGTGTGTGTGTGTGTGTGTGTGTAAGACTTTGTCATAGTTGTTTGTCACATGAGAGAACAGGAGGCAGAATGTGATCATTAGGGTTGACAATGTGAACTGCTCCGTCTTCCTCAACACAAATAGACATACATTCATACACAGGTAAGCAAAAGACACATACATGCAGCGACTGGCTTGCTGGCCTTCTAACAAACCATACAGTGATTGTGGCAAAATCAGTAACAACCAGCTGACACCAAAACATATCAGCAACATGAAACTTAATGTGTATGTCCCTGTTTTTTGTTGTGTGTTTCAAGTCTTAAACTCTTGAGAGTCTCCCTCTATAGATATTTTCTTGCATATTGATGATTTGCTCCTTGCTGCCTGTGGGTTGTAAAAGACAAAGGTATTTTAATGTGTGTTTGTATTGGAGCTGAGCAATCTGGTCCAAAAAGTATAAAACAGTAACAGTATATATCTCAGTTCAATAATTTTTTTTCAGAAGATGTAAAGCATTAGTATGGCAACTACATGATAGTTAGTATCCTACTGTAAACTGTAATACTATATTTTTCATAGTATAGTGGTAGTTTAAGAACATTTCTACCATTTCTGTGCAAAATTGTAATAATGAATTTAAAAAATGCAAAGCCATTTAATCAATTAAGCATTAAGCAATTAAATCAAACCGCAAAAAGTGAAAATAATAACTGACTTCAATACAGCAGGCCACAAGGTTTCTTTCTTCCAACCCACTTAAACGCAATGAAACTCTCAAAACGCAAAATTGGTACCTGCAGGTACCTCTTAAACTTATCTTCAGTTGCATCTCAATTGGAGAGGGCATCTGGGCCAGGTTATTGAACATTTGTCTTTTTTGAGAAAGCTACCCAGACTTCACTTTGTTTTCTTTGGCGCTGCCATCTCTGCAGCTAGTGTTGTCTGTTGTAGAGACACGTCTGTGGATGCAGCATGCTTTTTTAGCTGTGACTGAATCTCTGCTGCAGCTTTGGTTTTGATGTATTCTTCCATCATCCTCTATTTATTCTGCTTTGAAATGTTTATCTCGGAGGGAGGCCATGTATAACAGGTCATCTATTGAAGGGTATTTTTTATTAAACTATTGGAGAATGGCAGTCTTTATGTCCTTTGTTAGGTCTGTGTCATCTTGAGTTGGAGTCAGAACAGTGCTGTTGGAAAGATAGAGCACAGATTTAAAGTATGACACTGATGTATTTTTCCATGGACAGTGCAGATGTGAACTCAATCAGGGGGCTGCAGGTCTTACTCACTGATTCCAAAACATCCATCTCTTGCTGTGTTGGTGCCAGTTGCCAGGTTTTCTTATTAGCTTTAGGGACCTGAGATATGGTCTTCTGTTCAGTCATCCTCTGGATCATTTTCTGTCAAGACCCCCATCTGGTCAGTATATCACTGAAGAGACAGTGAGTGAGGAGGCAAAATTCAGCCTATGCAGTGACCATTCACACTTTCCTTTCCACATGTAGGGAAAGACATTCAAAAGTTTCTCTCATATGCCACCTGCACATTCAACTCAGGGCTCTTTGACACTCTCTGTTGACAAAGAAACACGCTGTAGGGTGCATCTCATCAGAGGCTCACAGTCAGTGTTCATCTGTTATAAATATGGTTTTCCCTCAAGTTTTCAACGGATTATTGTTTACCAAGTAGTATTGTGAAAATGGGAAAGTGTCAGAAGTCAGATTGTTTTTCTAAGCAAAGAGCAGTTTTTTCAGCTTCAAATCAGGTTTGTAAGTGGGCAGTTCATGCAGCACTAAAACACTTTGCACAAAGTGGATCACTTGTATCCATAGCACGAACAAGCAGGCCAACAGTGACCAAAAAGCGTAGTTTCCTGAGAGATAGAAAAGCAACTTCATCACAGATACAGAATTTGCTAAATAAAGGATGTGTTACTCCAGTGAGCAGAAGCACTGTCAAAAGAAGGTGTGTAGAGGACTTGTAGCAGTTTCTAAAGCAATTCTTAGGAGGGGAAACAAGGCCAAACACTTTGAGGATTTAGCAATACCAACATCTCTCAGGGGGGTGACTGGAAAAAGTTCCATTTAGTGATTAGTACAAGTATGTTATTTGTAGCAGTAACAGAAGGGTGTATGTAGGGAGATGTGCAGAAGAAAGAATAATACTACTGTGTACCAAATGATAGTGACATGGGAAAATTGGAAAATCAAGTGGGAATATTCAAGTCAGCGGGTGTTCTATATTGTCTAGAGCTGGCAACTGCACTGAAATCGACTACACTCTGACCAAGGAGACCTACAGTACCACTCTATTCTAGTTTTCATCTTTGTGGAGAAGAATTTATACAGCAGCAAGATAGTGATCACACTCACACACGCACACACACACCTCAAAGCCTTAATAGATCTTTATGATAAACATTTGATTTGAACAAATTTAGCTACTCAATAATAGTATCTGAATGCAATAGAAATATGGTAATTATTCTATGTATGTGTGTGAAGCCTAAATCTAAAAAAAAGCAGTCAGCAGATGTACAAGCATCCTATTACATGTATAGTGGGTGCTGTCTCATTTCACTCCAAAAACATGAATGAGGTAACAGCTGGCTGCAGGGAGCTGAAAGTTTCTGGTTCAATTGCTGTTGGCTGTATTGTATGCCATTTCCAGGAAAGCAAAATCAAAAAATCTTAGCAAGTACTGTACCATCCTTTAATTGAGCAGTTGCGTCTCTGATGTGATCTTGAGTGGACAGCTGATAAGTACGTGGTTTGTTTACATGATGTAACAGGAGTAGGTATTTAATAAATTCAGTGTGAATAGAGAGCGTTAAATGTTACATAATGCAATGTGATATGTTGTTAGCACACGGTGTAACATTACACTTGGACAAAAATATATTTTGACCTACCAATGGTGAAGTGAAGCGTGAAGCAGTGTAGTCTTGTCCAGACCAATGCCAAAGTGCCAATGCTTTGACGACTCTACATGTGTACTTTCTACACTGTTTATCCCACCACTAGTGTGTATGTGTGTATGTGTGTGTTTGAGAAACAAAAAAGGTGTATACACTTTTGGGAGATGTTTGCTTTAAATAAGGAATAGGAGAAAAAAGCCATCTCTGCTCCACTTGATAGTTGGGTGTCATTTGGGTGGTTTATCAGGACACTTTTTTTGTGTGTGTCCATGAATGAGTCATAGTGAGTTTGTGAGACGCAGCAGCTAAATATAGGAAACACTGAAACATACAAAAACAAATGCACTCAGTGAGCATGTGCACACACACGCACACACACACTGCACACACACGTCACCCATAATCACCACTGTCAAATGCTTCCATTTACACACACCCACACACATAAACTTTGCACATGGACACACATGGAACATACATTTAGCACAATCTATTTGCGACATACACATAAGCTCTTATATTCACACACAGAGCATGATTAAACTTAAACACTCAGCCAGAGGTTGGCCTGATCGCATGATTGCACACGCAAACACACTATAGTATCGCATAAATCAGGACATGGACAGCACACCCTGCTGTAACATGCGCACACACACACACACACACACACACACACACACACACACACACACACACACACACACACACACACACACACTTTACAAGACTAAATAAAACACACACAGACACACACTCACAGACCTGCTCAGCTGTGATGTCAGGGGTAAATGGTGTGGAGGTTTAGATCGAAGGGCAGATCTCCCTCTATTTGTCTCAATCTAGGGATAATGAGAGACAAGGACAGACACACACACACACTCACACAGTCGCACAATTCCGCCTTCTAATTTTGCTCTTGGAGCCGTTTGCATGTCATTGTGCTTTTATTTATTTCCCCTGCATTAGTAATACTGACTCCAAATGATTTCCCAGTTACTGCTGGCAGACCATTTTACTAGCCATGGACAGCAGTCAATGAAGTACGAGAAAAACATACTCGGCCTCATTTGTCTGCATTGCTTTCAGTGTAAAACCTTGACAAAGACTCTGAGACGTAAAGGCACAGGGCAGAAATGACTTCAGGGATATCTTGGTTAGAATGGAAAAAGAAAAAAAATCAGCTTGCCAGCCAAATGTTGCCAAGGAGTTGCTTTAATGCATTATGTACTGGAATTTACAGCAGAAATAACAAAAAATGGGTAAGAGGCAACTAATAAAACTTTTCCTCGTGTGTGTGTGTGTGTGTGTGTGTGTGTGTGTGTGTGTGTGTGTGTGTGTGTGTGTGTGTGTGTGTGTGTGTGTGTGTGTGTGTGGCTGCATGAAGTGTCTTTGTCTGAAATGCAATGATGTGTTATAAAAAGTCTGTTAAATGTGAAAAAGCAAAGCTGGGAGGTGCAAATGAAAAGATTGCAAATTAGATTTTGTTTGTTGATCGTTTCCGCTGAAATAAGCTGCTGTTTCTCTGCATTAATTCTCTATTAGAGAAGCAACACATATGCGTGTGTGCTTTTACAGAAAGAGTGCGTACATTAACATATTTACCTGTATATTATATTGAGATGATGGTTACTATAATCTGAATGAGACACAACTCTGTTAAATGTTTTCATGGTTTAGGTACTTTTTTTGTTTCCGTGATGATGTGCCGAGTTTTCTGACACAACCCTGCAGTAACACTCAGCTCTGAGCTGCTCTTTTTTTGTGGAGAGCATACTAAGACTTTTTCCAGAAAGAAAGATGTGCTACTCTTTAAATTCCACTCGAAGCACCAAAACTTTGTTTATAGCCCAGAGAGTGCTTGTCAAGACAATGCGATGGAAGAGCAAATGTCTCACCAGCTGACATCTTTGGCATGTGTCATCAAGCAGTTGGGTTGCCATGTGTTGCAAAATGCTGTTAAATTTCCACTAGTCTCTCATAGTTAGATTAAGGTGTTCATGTGATGGAAATGCCCTCAAATAATGTCAATAAAATTGAACTTCTCCCTTCAGCTTACTGTGATTAAGCTTATTCTGACTGAGAATAATTGCATTAAGAGAACCAGAGCATGTTGTTTACATGGGCTCCACCTCGCTCACATTAGTCTTAATCGCATTATGATTGGATTATTGGCGGTGTGAGTAAACATAGCTAATAGACCTTTCTCACAGTAGGACATTTTCACTAGTAAATGCAGGTGTAGCTAATAACATTAATAAATGGCTGCATTCAGTTTTGGAGTGCCAGAGTCCCGATGTTGAGCTCACTGGCATGGTGTCCTGGCACAACTAAATGGAACGGAGCCTTGTCGCACCTGGCTTTTCCCTGATGTTAAGGCTTATAAAGGTCTGTAACTTTGCAAGGTACAGCTGCCAGAGAGCACCACAGCCAGTGCACATGAGCTGCATACACTGTCTCATGATAAGACCACACACACACATGCACACAGAGTAGCAGGAGGAGCAGGAGCCCTGATCAAAGAGCATTAAAAAACCAAATGTGAAAACCTATAAATACTGCCTAGAAAATCACAGGCAACCATGATAAGACTATAAAAATATTCAAATAAATAATGCATGATGTTCTGTGCTGAGGAAATCTAGACAGTTATTGTACATTCAGTAAATAAGAGGCGCCTGTTAGTCATTTGGTGTTCCGGGCGCCCTTAGTCCCTGAAAATAGAGAGACTATGGATGTTTTAGCATTAAAGGCATCACGCTGAGCCATAGATAGAAGGGAAGGATTAAATACGGTATTGTGGCTGATTCAACAATTCTATTTTGGTTTGAGCAGGAGTACGGCTAACTTTGTTCAATATTTATTAGAGCGGATACATGGATGAATCATCTTTTCATTACTGACCATACAGTAGTCATCAATACAGAGTGCCCATTAGATAGTAGATGCATTACTTTGACAGGACAATGTAAAGAGACATGGTCCATTATCATCAGGGCAAACAGAGGGTGTTTGAATTGAGTTTTCCTTCCCAACATCATACAGAATACAATGAGGGAAATCTCTGAGAAGCAACACGTGACTTATTGAATCCTCTTTTGTTTGCCCTTAATTATAACATGTGGTAGATGTTAATGTTATCGGAATGAGACAGGTAATTAAGCAGGTACACAAAATTTGGAAGGAATCTGCTGAACATTTTCCTAATGAGCTGAGACATTTTTATTGAATATAAAATGATGTGCTTCAACGATATGCGCTGAAGGGAACAATAAAATGCGGGCTATTGTGTTACGATGGATGACAGAAGGTGGTAACTGGAAAAAGTCTGGTCTAAATGTCTAGCCAAATGTCATCTGATTCTACATATTTACCTTCTTGTTATAGCTGTAATTGCCTTTTTTTTTACTGATTACTATAAATTTGCCATGTATAAAACTGTGCCTTGATTGTTATATATTCCTAGCTTATTTTAGCTGGCATCCATCAGTCTTTGTGTGTCTTTTTCTTCTTTACACACCCTCATCCGCTCTAGTGTGAGGAAAAAAAATTGTTACTGAGAGTACTACCACTTGGAAGGACATTGTGTGATACTGGCAGCCCAAACTTGTCAGAGCAGTATGCTTGAAGTATTGCAGTATATCATTTTTGAGTGTGCAGTCAGTACTCACTAAGTAGACTTGTAGAGTGTTGTACTACTCTTTACTCTATAGTGTATCATAAATTCCTATAAGATTAAGAATTATTTAGATTTTCTTCTGGCACCGTGGTTGATTTTTTTTAAATTTCACTTTATTCTTGTTATATTCGTTTTCCAAGTTTATTTTGCCTCTGAATTGAGGTGCCTTTTTTGTGAGCTGCACATTCAGGGTTTATATACTTTGGCCTGCTGCTCCTTTTACCCCTCAATTGATTTTCTCTGTAATTCACTGCACCTCAGACTATTTGAACCTCATTGAAACTCGTACATAAAACCAGACTGCTACTGCATGCTATACAAAAATAGCATCGCCTTGGGATCTCTTTAAATTATGACTCATGACTGAAAATGAATCATTGCAAGGAGGATAACAGGTAGAAATAATTTGATATCAAAGGTGAGCAATTTGATAAATAGTAATTAAATGAAGATTAGGTATTAGTGAGAAAACATGTCAATTTCTAGGTTTTACATTGAAATACATGCTGCTTCTATTATTTTTGTGTATCTTGTTAACAGTAGTGGGTCATGATTTTAGGTGATAGTTAATAATAGCTGGCATTAGTCTCTGGATTATAAATTACCACAGCTTTTGAAATTCAAACAGTGCCAAAAGTAAAAGGGTAATTTTCCCAAATAGTGCTCTGATATAATAAAGTGATCATGACTGTTAAAGCATAGTTTTATTGCAGGTTTTTAATGATTAAATAAATTTATTCACTACATCCTT
The DNA here is from genome assembly GCA_024605115.1 of Rastrelliger brachysoma. NCBI lineage: Eukaryota > Metazoa > Chordata > Actinopteri > Scombriformes > Scombridae > Rastrelliger > Rastrelliger brachysoma. The sequence goes on from JANJYP010060837.1 coordinate 12,025, forward strand.
CACTCTCTGAGAGGCCTCACAGCAAGAATGAATTTCATGTTTCATTCCTGGGCTAAAAAATGTAAATTTATTTTGAGAAACTTTAATCTGTCTTGACATACTGTGAATTTGTTCATTGCAGATGCACCGTTGACTTCTGTTGTTCAGTTAAAAATCATATCACATCTTTGGAGCCTGATGCTGAGCTGGTAGCAGTGAAGATACTCAAACACACATCAAGCTCTATCATGACATGAGTAACAGCCTACCAAAGGATCTGCCATAATGAGTTGCTATCATCAAACCCCACTTGCCTGAAGCTCATTCGCTAACAATAAATTGGCATCTGAAATAGAAGACTTCTAAAATGATTCAGCACAATTAAATTCATCATACTGCCAGTAGTGTGGAGTCTGAAAATGTTCTCCCATTACTGTCAGAAGATAGTTTTTTTTTCTTTTTTCGTTTCCCATCTTAACACTGTATTTCAGGTACAGTGCACACTACGGCCTGAAGTGTAAGATAGAGATTAAAAAACCCATTAGCTTCATAATCAGGCAAATAAAAGAACATAACATGAAAAAGAATAAAATACTACACAATGAAGTAAGACTGCAAATAAAATAATAGTCTATAGCTGTGCCAGTGTCTCCAAGGCTGAGGTAATGTCAGTGCTAGCATGCTGTGGTTAAGTATTTTGTTTACCTTGCTCAACATCTTAGCTTATGATCTTAACAACATAAGTAATAGTTGTTGAGATATGTCAGTTCCCAAGTGGTGGACAGACTGACATTATCATCTACAGAGCCAAACAGTCCTTGTGATCCTCAAAACCAACAGAAATATGCATCAATAACTGGAATCTTTTAAGATCAGTAGGTACTATTATTGTCTCAAGGGATGTAGCTCCCTTTTTAAAAACTGAATTGAGGTTGTTGTGCTATGCTATAAAGAGAGGTCAAAAACAGCAGACTTTGTTTTTGTAGTACAAAATCTGTTTATACTATAATTTTAAGATCAGATAGGCTCCAGCTCCACTTCTGGTGGTGCCCATATGATATGACTGCCATATTGGCAGTAATATGGTTTATTGAGCAGGGACCTAGAGTGAGACTATGAATTCCTAATGTTGTCCCCAGGCTATAACAGGTTGAAGGATACCCGTCTGCTTAATGCTATGCCAAAACTGTCAGAAGGCGCCCTTCTCCATTAATGTGCTGTTTGCTTATTCTTTAAGGACTTTAAATTTTCATAAATGTCACCCAACAATGGAGCATATGTTGCTCTATCAATTATTGAATATGCCTTTTTTAGTTTAAGAAGCCAGAATTGGAGTTGAAATGCTTGATACCATGCACTTTCATACCCAACACTGACTAACATGTACAATATTAATTTTGGTCGAATGTCCTTTTTTGGCAACATACTGATAGTGAGAAGATCGCTGTCAAGTTCAAGTATAATTAAAGCAAGAGACATAACACCTGCTAAGAAAGACTAAGACTGACACACTCACTGGGTTTTGAGTACATCATAAGTCGTTTAATGCGTCACAGGCCTACTGCTTAAGGATTCCCAAAATACCACTAAGTAGCAATCTGTTTAAATAAGCTTGTGTCTCAGGATCACTGAAAGAATCTGAGAAGCAGTTCTTTTTAGCTAGTTCAGTACCCTGTTTGTTGATACTGAAGGACTGTGAGTCACCCTGTTTTCAGATCAGTTGTGAGTCCTGGGTGAATATATCTTCTGGCGCGAGACAAAGCGTTCTCTTACATGATTATATATTTAAATATTAGTGGTTGTTTGTAGATTTTTTTAATTTTAGCAACCTTGAATAAATCGGTTGGGATCGGTATGTAGTTACAGCTCAGTTCAAGGCACTTGAGGAAGAACTGCCACTTGGTTTAACTCAAAACAAAACATTTTTTGTTGCTGTAACCAAGACTGTTGTTAGTGGAGAAATTGCCAAATTGGCTGGTACTTTTACAGTAAATGTTTTGTCTGTGAAGTGTTGAACATTGTGAATTGCTGATCATCAAACCTTTCCACTTTGGGAACAACATGCTCCAGAAAAGATTTACTGTTCATATTTTAGATCTTAAAATGTTGGTGTTTTGTTGCACATTGTATATTTGTGCAACAGTGGAATATCTATTGGATTTCCCCAGTGACACTCTTTTTTCTAGAATGTCTGACAAGTTCAGCACCATGATCAGAGGCAGTTTCAGCACCACGGCCAGCTTCCTAGTGTGCTTACAGAGAGGCAGTTGAAACCCATTAAGACTGTCCTCCCACTGGAAACAGTTCAGCACAATCTGTGTGTGTGAAATGTGTCAAAGGTTAAAGATTACTTAACTCCCCTCTGGCTGCATTGCTTTATGAAGATGTAATGAATTCAATAAGGGAGCATAGCTGGATTTACATGGACTGTGATTCATAAAAGTCTCTGCTACACAGATGCACGCAGAGACACAAAACTGTCATCCTAGAAAGGACTAGTCCTTGTAAGTTTAATTATTCATATTTTGGCAGATTTCTTTATGGCCTCTGAGCTTATTTACAGTGTAAACATATCCAGCCACAGGTCCCTGTTGAACTAGAGGTAAAAATTACTCTGCCACAGAGCAGATTATTCCTGCAAAGTTCTGAGGTTTTTTTTGTTTGTTTGGGATTTGTTTTGTTTTTGTTTTTTCTTTTCCTTTCACTGGGGGAAAAAGCCTTGTGACATGCCTTACATTGGTAAAGAGCTTGCATGCTAGACAAAAGTGAGGAACAAATGAAAGAGACACTTTTCCTTTAGCAGTATAAACATTTCACAGACAAAAAGTCATGGTCGTCTGTCACATGAGGACAGAATGTGATCATTAGTGCAGATACCTTAAACTATTTAAACAAGACCAAGCCAACATAAACATGCAACAACTGGCCTGCTAACCAAACAAACTGAAAGAAAACAGAAAGCTGTGAGTGTGTGTTTTTGTGGGTTTTTTTGTTTTTTTTGTTTTTTTGGGTGGGGGGTGTCCATGAGTGTTACATTTCAAGCCTTAAGCTTCTGAGTATTTCCCATTATTCAAAAAAATTGCTGCAAAAATGTGTGTGTGTGTATTTTGACTATGTTCTGTCTACTTGAGTACATTTGTGGCTTATATGAGCATGAGAGGTCCCCTGCATGTCTGTGTGATGGTGCACATTGACTCCTGGGGCTTTATGTGTGTTGATCTTGTTTTATATGTTCAGGCCAGTGGTTAAGGCGTGACAGATGGGGAGAGGGGAGACAGAGGAGAGGAGGAGAGAAAAGACGGATCACCTGACAGCTACACTATTCAACTCCTAATCACTGAGGGAGCATGGAGGCTGTATGTGACAGAAAAAGGCGGTGTTTATGTTGGGGGGGGCAAGACTGAGATCAGGTGTTTGTGCATTTCTGTTTAAAGCTAGGCGTCATTTGAAAAGTAAAGAAAAAAAAAATCAAACTCCAAATCGGCACCTTGACTCTCTTTGATATTTTTGTTTGTGTATCCTGTTTTCCATGAAGCAACTTCGTCTTAGAAAAAATTAAGCCATCAAAAAATGTTTTTCTTAAGGCGATATACAGAATGTGTGTTTGCAGGAGAGAAAATAAGCCATTTGGTAAGAGGCGATCACTCAAATTCTAAGCAACATGATATATTTAGGCTCAAGGGGAGTCAATCCAGATGTTTTTTATGAAGAGGGGGATCTTAAGTCTGCATATGAAGATGCTAAAAGATACTGAGGGCCTGATCTGAACCAGGCGTTAAAAACAGGCCTGTCTTATTTACAAAGGACCTTTTGGGTGATGGTGGGTGTTGTGAGCAGCAGAAGAAAGAGACGATGTTACTACGCAGGATTTCACCAGGATTTGTAGGCAATTTGTCATCTAATGTAAGGCCATACAGGCACTGAAGACAGAACAGAGTGACATCCTGAGATTGTATCCACACAAGCAGCTTGGCAATAGAAATGGAAATATCAGTCCACCACTTAGGTCCTGACTGTCACCCACTATTGAATGGATTACCCTGCTGCCCTTTGGGTGCTACCCTGACTTTTTCTCTTGGTCTACCACGATGCTGACATTTGTGGATTTGAGCATGACTTATAGTGTGATAATGACATCATATAGTATGTGTTTGCAATGTCTGCTCAACATAATAACTGACCACTGCAGACACTGTTGCTTTCTACTATCGTCTGTCTGCAGTTTTTCTATTTCCTGCGTGATTTGTTCACTCTCTCATTTGCAGAGAGCTGTCTTTCCAGTGAACTATGGCACCACACAGAGTTGAGCTTGATGAACTCTGATCTTGACCTCTTTTTGAAACTGCACATTTGCATCAACAGTCAGCCCAAACCTCTCTTGGCCCAACTGTCTGTTGCACAAAAAAAAAAATGCCAGATGAAATTGAGATGGTAAGTGTAAAATGATGGAGGTATAGTTCACCCCTGCCTCCGGTTGTTGTCCTGTGCGCATTGCTGCAGGAGTAAAGGGGGAGATTGCATAGAGTCCAGATTAGTGCCAGTATATAGGCAGACCTGACTTCAGGCTTGAATATGGAAATAAAGTGAAATAAACTCTAAAAGCAAAGGGAAAAGTGGCACAAGTAGAGGCATGTGAAACTACTTGAAAACATCTTGTGAAGGAAAACATGTTAACGGCAGGTTAATATACTCGCAGTACCCTCAGAATTCAATCAGGACTGTGAAACCACCTTTGAATTACAATTTAATTTTCTTTTCATCAATAAGAAATCTTCTAATTTCTTTTTGAATTGAAATGTTCACATGCAGAGCAGATACACAACCTGCTGTTTGCTTTTTCAATTCTGTAAGAGTTGCAAGATATTTCATGTCAAAGAAAGATTAGGAGGAGTCTGGACAGTTACACCTGTCTGTTTTTTCTGCCAGAGCTTCACCTACTCGCCTGCTTGGTGTAGTGAAAAATGAGATCAAATCCTGGTGCAGACAGATTGTAGACAACAAGAATACATAAAACAGCAGGTGATGTTTTTTTCACCTGAAATATACAGAGAGCATTTTACTGTCAGGTGTAAATTCTGTCTATATTAACAATGTTTGGATGCTAGATGACAGCACTGGTGCTCCTTCTGAAGCAACTGTTTTGAAACTGTTTTGAAGTCTGCTTTAAATTTCAACAAAGTATTTTTAGCTTCATGAAACGAACATATGCCCCCCAACCAGAGTAGATGTGTTTTAAGGGGATGTTGAACTGACTTGTGTTTGCAGTCTATGCAACAACCCAGGACATCAATACTTACCTCACTGTGTTGCTTTGGCAAGGTGATTGCAACAAGAGCGATAACGACTGGCTGTGAGCAGAATAGCAGTAAAAAAGACTTTTGTGGTGATAAACAGAGTGCTGTGAGAATAAAAACGAAGGTAGTCCGAACCAGATGCCATTTTTTGGTGAAGGAAAATAGATTATATATGAGAAGTAGTTTTCTTATATGAATTAAATAGTTTGCTATCAGAGAGAATGGGCATGTGTGAGCGAGAGCTTGTGCGAGAAGTAATACACATTTATATGTGTTTTTTTACCTTCTGAAAAGAGTACAATAATCAAACCTGTGTGTGTGTGCATGTGTGCACTAGTATTTGCAGTCTGAAAAGTGTTTGGGAATAGTAGTTACAATCATCTCTGGCAAGAAAGTGTGTGTGTGTGTGCGTGTGTGTTTTGCATGCTGTGAGCATAACTCTGAGAGCTTTGGCCAAGCAGTTGTTACAGGGCATCCAAATCAGGAAAGGACCTCTGTCAAGTGATTGTGTAGTGGGTGTGTGTGATATCACAGAGAGCAGGATGAAGTCTGAGCAGAAAAATACAGAAGAGATACTGAGTGGTGGAAAAGGAGAGACCAAAGAGTGTGAGTGTGTGTTTCTCATCATTAGCGGAACATGGAGAAAGAGTGGAGGGACTATGTGTGTTAATGTGTGTGGTAGCCACAGGCATACAGAGCAGCCTGATAATGAACACATTGATCTGGTACAGCAGAGAGGGAAAGGACAAACATCCATGTATTAATGGTGTGTCTATCTTTCCTCTCCATTATTTCTGAGTCTTTCATTAATAGCGCTGTCTGTGTTATTTCTTTCTCACTCCATGTTTCTGCCTCTATATTTTATTTTATTTACTTTTTATTACTTCTTCCCTTATTCTCACTTATTTAGTTTGTTTACATATTTAAATTGTAGTTACCTCAAACACCAAAAAATGGTGGGAACTTGTGCAGGTAAAATTCAAAAATCCAAAGGTCCAGTACGAAAAGCCTAAACACAAAATTATAATGTTTTTCCTCTTTCATTTTCGTAGCAATATTACCATGTTAAACAAACAAGATATAGTATATAGATTAATTAGCTGTAGAGGTGCTGGTTGGTGGATTTTGTAACTTTTGGGTAGAGCCAGGTCTTAGTAGTCTATGCAGTGCTAAGCTAACCATACGCTGTAACTCAGATTTGAGAGTAATGTGTTTTGAAATGGAATATATTTGACTACTTAGTAAAATAAAAGTGACAGTCTGTATTTGGGTATACATAAGTCAAAACCCAAAACACACATTGTGTCAATAGTTAGTTTTTATGGAGGTACTTATGAAAGACATGTATGTGACGCAGTGGTATATATTTTAATACTGTTACTATTGGCAGGTGTTATAAATGGAAGCGAATATGTCTACAGCTTCCTGAACTCTTATTGCAGAACTATTATCTGCAAAAATCCCTTTTTTGTTTTGGTGCGCAGCTTGTAGCCCAGGGCTTGGCATGCAGCAGCACAGCCATGTGAATCCCTCAGCTCTCTTCACAAACTCCTCTTTAGCTTTCCTCCCTGATGCAGGAGTCTGAGAATACATTGTCATTTTGTATGTGACTGTGTATCTCCAGAAAATGTCTTATCTTCCCTCGCTGGTAATGTGAATGTCTGGGAAGGCAGACACAGTTTTGTCTTTCAATTTCTTAATGGTCCTTTGCCAACAGGGTAAAACTGTTCTATACATTGACAGGACACAGTTTCTGATGTAACTCCTCTGTGGTGTTTGATTGTTACCTGAAGTATTTGCTGTCGTCCCTAGTCTTTTTCTGCATTTCTTTCTCTGTGTTGCTAATTTTGGCAGTATTGGCATGACCAACATGTGCTTTATTTGCTTGAGCACATTGATCTCTTTGCTACATCTTCCACTCTCTCAGCGCTGGTAATGAGGTGTGTGTCTGTGTGGTTTGTTTATTGCCTAATTCGCCTCTCTCAATTATGGGATTCCTGAGTGATTGTGCAGCAGCAATTATTTTAAGTCACTCTGGGTTTGACTGTTGGCTAAACGCCCAAATTGCGGTTGTAAATCCTGTCCTTCAGTGGGTTTTATCCCTATACCAGAGTGTAAGAGAGATCTATCTATAGACTATACATATATGGACACTGAAGTAGATGGTGGGCTGGCCTTAGAGGGAGTTTTTTTTTTTTTTTTTTTTTTTACCTCAAACCCAGAGGGTCCTCTGGGTTTCTGTTTTTCTTTAGGTGTGTGTGTTTCTATAAATAGAAGAAACATTTGAATGATAGGTCATAAGTGGTAGACAGTTTACATTCCTTCAACCTTTACCCTCCTTTGGGGAGATTAAACAGCAATAAACACATCTAAAGCCACTCCTGGAATATAGCCTCCTTTCATTTATCCTTCCAAATACAAAAACCTCCCTTTCTTCTTTTCTCTCTAATTATCGTGTACCCCCTTCCTTCCTCAGTCAGTCTCTTTGCTTCTTACAATATTCAAAGTATTCAACCCACTATGTTGAAACATACTTAAAACAGTATAAAAAAATCAAATGAAGTAAAGGAAATTAACTCTAACTGCATCTCTTTCCTCTTTCTTCTTTCTCTCATTCGCTCTCCCTCTCTGTTAATTTAGAGAGCTTAATTGGCATGATAATACTTTTGAAGCAAACAAACAACAACAAAATAGAAATAGAATGTAATTACTTTTAACAGTTGACTTTGTGCTTCTGCTCCGCATGTGTGTTTGTCCATTGAAGCTCAGATTGTGTGGTTGTAAAATCTCATTAAAATTAAAAGTCTCCTCTGTTTGTCCATCTGTCTTCCCATCTCTAGACCAACATCCCATTCCTCCAGAACGTCTTTTCCAACCACCAGTTCCTCCACTCCACTGTGGACACCCAGTTCATCGACGAGAACCAGGAACTCTTCAACCTCAAACCCACTCAGAACCGGGCCCAGAAACTATTGCACTACCTAGGTCAGTGTATAAACAAAACCCACACAAAAGGAGGATGTTACACAACAATGTAACCTTATTGTCTCACAGGATGTTATATGTAATAAGGCTGCTATTTAACATGTACTCTCTTATTTTTATTCTTTCATTCAGGTCATGTGATGGTGAATGGACCAACCACACCCATTCCAGTAAAGGCTAAGCCCTCCGCTATAGACCCTGTCATTCCTCATGTCACTATGGGTATGTCAATCAAACACTGTCTTGTTGAGCAGTGTTTTGCTCATTTTTACCACTCATAAATAATATTAAGCCAGTGATCCAAATAAACCACAGCAGAAAAGGCTGGGGCCATTAACTACAAAATAATTATTAACGGTTTAGGTGTCAACAAGACCAGTGGCTCTTAATTTAATACAATATTTAAACTGTGAAAAATGTGTTGAGCCGCTAGAAAATGCCATCAAGCAGTTGCTGTTATAATATGACAATGTGTTATCCGTGTTGCATTTATTACATTTGGACTAATTTAGCCTGGCTCTACCACTGCAAGGGTGATGGGTTTCATTTCCCCTGGGGCAACCATGCTAAAAATGTAAACACTTGTGGAACCGTAGGGCACTTTGGATAAAAGCACCCACCAAATGACAAATGGGCTGTCGAACAGTCCGATAGCTGAAGGCGGAAAGGTCTTCCTAAATGGTTCAGTTTAGCACTCGGGGAGGAAAAGGGTTTTGGCCCAGAGTGCTCTGTTAAGCTGTGAGTACAGCAGTGAGAGGGTGTAGTTCATTGTTTGTGAAGGAGGAAGTTCTTCGCTTCTCACCCTGCTTTGCACCAGCACCCCCGACATCTCACAGAACAAGCCAAAGGCCAAGCTGGACTCTTTGATGGGCTCATTGAGCCACTTAAGAGTTTCTGGAGTGTAGCTCTTTTTTCCCCCCTCCACACCAGCTGTTATGTTTCAGTGAATTTTGAATGGTTAAAGTCATAATGCTTGAGGTTTTTTGTGAAATCAAACCCCATTTTTGTTATCTTCAGTAATAGTATTGTATTTACCATTCTGTAATTATTTCTCTTTATTATTGTTTGTCAGAGGATTGTGTAGGATTCACAGCATGTAATCCACAGCTACTGTTTGACATGTTTATCAGCACCCTGTTCTGCCTCAGCACATACCCCAGCATGCCCAGTAAACATGAATTTATAACAAAATTCTGTGAATAATATGAATTGTAATCAGGCCTAACTAAATCAAATCTGACATTTAAAAAAAACACACAGCGAGATGGAGTAGAGTCGTATAGGACAGAATAATCTGCTGTGTTTGTGCACGTCTGCTTGTGAGTGAGTGTGTTTCACTGTGCTTATCCACCACTATTTATGCAAATCTTGTGGTGAAAGCTATCGTTGCCCCAGGAATGCAAACAGGCACATACAGGGACACACTAAAGTCATACACTCACACAAACTGGCACAGATGTATACTGTAGTGAGCAGGATGTCTAAAGGAAGACACCCTTTGTGTACACACCCTCACTTACATACAGTAAGAAGCTGATGAGGTAGTTGTATGCAGCGCAGGCACGCACAGAGGCATACCTAAAGCCTAGTAATGAGATTTGTAATATGCTTATATCCTTTCTTTCATTTGACTGAGGGATTGAGAGAAGAGAGGGATTAGGCCTGTATTATCACACTCTGTGGAGGGAGGGATGAAGGGAGGGACAGGGACAGGGGCATGGAAGGAGAAAGGGTTATGTAAAGAGAGGGGAAAGGGTTTGGACAGCATATAATCCCTATATGCACAAAAAGGTCAGGTAAACGTAATGGAAGGCAGGAAGATATGATAGATGAATTGATAGAGGATGAAGGCGAGGGGAGAACAGAAGAGCACAGAACTACATGGTCAACACATTACAGTACATCAACAGATAAGGACAAAGAGGTATAGTTACAGTGATTCTTGGGGTTCCCTCCATGCTGAGGGGAGAAGGAAAGAAAAGTATTCCTGAAAGGCAAGGCGAGAGTGTCCTGACAGAAACTGTCAAGAGCTCAGAGGCCATTATTTTCTAATTAGGATTTGTAGTGTGAAACGTACCCTCTGAAGGCAGATTGCCGGTGGTTCATCGATGGTGTTGAAGTACACCTTGTTCCAATTATTGTCTGGATTTATTTAATGGAGGACATCTAGAGGTTAATCACCAGATGCCTCTGAGCAAGCTTTAGGAAGAATGACTAATAAAAATGACAGACTACTTCACACCTCCCCGTTGTTATTTCTGCACACTCTATTTCCATTCAAAGCATTAAAGTGTAAAGAGGAGCGACGGTATAATATGCACAATCATCTATGTACAATTTATGTGCAGAAACACGACTTATTCGCAGAAAGTAAACACTGACAGATTTAATGTTTTTAATAAATTTCTCAGCATTTCTGTCTCTACCCGTTTTGAGTTTTGGTTGCTTTCATTAGCCGTCTTCAAACACAAAGGGTCTGTCTTTGACCACCTTTGTATTCTTTACCTTTGTTTAGGTCCAAAACTCATTTTAAAAAGGAGCCATGAACAGTCTTAAATTTGGCTTTGTGAAACCTGGAGATACTTATATTTTTTCATGTGTGCAACGCAAAGTAGCCTTTTACTTTCTTCTTTGTACTCTCTAAAAACATTTCATTCACAACCATTTGTTTCGCACCTCAACTAAAACTTCATGCACACAAACAAATTCCTCTGTTGAACTGCCTGTCAAAAGTTTTTCGCAAGACTGGTAGTTAAATTATATTATATTTGGGTTGGGGGTGGTGGAGGGTATCACCATCTTAATGAGACATATGTAGCAGACAACAGGTTGGGGATTTGTCTTACAACTCACACTAACACATCTATCTACTTTTAACATGTACAGGCTCAACCGATTGACTGTTCAATCACAGCCGACTTTTAATAAAGCACTAATTAGAAAGCCCTCCAGGACCTGCTAATGAAAAGCTTCCTGAACACAAAAGATGCGAGACATTTAACAGTTATCTCGGTAGACAAATGTCAGCCCAGGACAGACAAGGCAAGCTGTTATTATTCTGGGATTGTCTCCTACACAAATTGCAAATAAAGAAGCGCCGTAGAGCACTGTAGCTCAGTTTATCTATCATACGCTTTAGGAGAAAAAACAAAGTGTGCGGAGAGGACAGACAGGTGAAGCAAGTCAAAGAAGGTGTGGAGCGTAAGTGAGGTGTTTTTCAATGCAAAGCGTGCATGTGTTTTGTGTGTAAATGGGTCAATATTCAAGCACAAACAGCCACACGGGACTTCTCTTTACTACTTTTTTCGTTTCAGCTCTGTATGACATGATGCATACTTATCCACTGACTACATGCACAGACCATTGTTTAGTCATGGTAATCCCAGTGCAGATGCCCTCAATTTCTCATATGTGTCAAAGACAGTGTGAGTGTCGAATATATAGAAAGCGAGTTTTGCAAGGCTGCATGACTATGAGAAATGGGAGGAGGATTTTGAGTATAAATCATTTTTCTGTGTGTAGGTGTGTGCGTGTTGTGTTTTTCCCCCAGTGTTCAGCATTGCACACAGATCTTGATAAGTTCAAAGTGTCTGTATCTATTTGCTTTGACAATGTGATTTCACAGAGCTCATCCAGTCTGTGTGTTTCAGTGAGTTTGTTGTGTGTGTCTGTGTTAGGGCGTGCGCACAAATGTATCTACATTTGCGTATATGTGTGTTTATGTGGGTGGAGTTCATCTTGTACACACCAGCCTTGGAGACAATTATAGCAGAGATCATTTGTTTTCAGGGATGAGGCACAATAATAAAAGGTCAAGAGCGAATATTCTACTGTGCAGAGAGAGAGAGAGAGAGAGAGAGAACGAGCGAGCGAGGGGGAAGAGAAAGAGGGCAAAAGATTTGGAGGACAACCTAGCAGGCAGATAGTACCTCATTAACTAGTCTAATTGTTTGATGATTGTACACACTGCAGCAAAGATAGATTCTAATTCTGCTCCCAATATTTTAATGCCTCTGGTTGTTCTTGTGTTTAATTGCCAGGCTGAGAAGAAAGGGAGAAAGATTAGGATAGAAGGTTATATTGGCATCCATACAACATCCTCTGCACTATTTAACCTGCTTGTTTTTCTAGGCTCATTCAGCTGTGATAAGCTGGAAGTAAGGTATTTGTCTTGAGGGCTTCCAAAGATATTGTTTTTTTTTCGTATTTATATGGGCTTTTAGTGCTTACAGTACATCACGCGTTGCTGTTGTATGACCTCACAGACTTGTAAGCTACCCAGAAACATTCATCTAATGTCAGCATGTCCAGTAATACTCATCCCGGGTTCCCCAAGGTTTCAGAAAACACTCCTAATGGATGTTGATCCATGTGATTTCCCTGTTTCTGGTCCATCTGTTAGCTTACATTGCTCGCCTCATTCTCTTAAACCTTTTTTGAACCTTTGCCCAGAGCCCGCATACCTGATAGATATGCCAACATAATTGTTAGAGAGGTTTTTAGATTGATAGAACATACAAAGCATGTCAATATGTCAAAGAACATTGGTTTAAAAAGGCTAGAAATAGCTACTTTCAGGGTAATGCATGTAGTGCTGTCTCCACACTTTTGAAAGTAGAATATAAATGTATGTTTTGACAGCTCTCTGGTTGCTGATGTCGTGAGAATTTTCAGGAGCTAAAAACAGGGTCATAGGCAGGGATAAGGCTACCAAATTAGAAATGCGTGAAAAGTGCAATAGCAGCCTTCCTGGAACCAGTTTCTCGCTATTGGCAACCATACACTACCAAGCTCAGTCACTTGGATCTCTTGTTTCACTAAACAGTAACTGCTTACTTAATATAGCAAATCGTGGCCATATGAGTCACTGTCAGCGAGAGCAATTCATTTTCACAAATTGGTGGGTGGTGTGCCTAATAAGCTGGCTGCTGTGCTTATATTGCTGCATTTTTTTTTATAGCTGATCTACTTGAGCTGAAGGCGACTGGAGGAGCAATGAGAGACAACAGTTGTCTACCTCATTAGCAGAAGTTATGACAAGAATTAGACTTGTTAACAGAACAATTTAAGAAGGAACATTGCATAAAATAACAGTTTACCTGCTCGCCAGGCGTCTTGTTACACTTATGTAAATAGTTTACCTTGCCAGACTTTTAAGTCAATACAACACATGGACAGTAACCTATGTAAAGCACTACTCCATTATGCCAGGTGTTTAAAAAATACTTACTTGTACAAATAATGCTTTATTTTCAGCGCATGGTTCATAGTTGCAATCTCACAATCATTTTATTTAAAAAAAACGAAAACATTTATCCTTTTATTAAAATGAAGTTATTAGTGTTATGAAAGTATTCCTCTAGCATCTGATATGGATTTCTTACAAACTGCAATATCATTACAACAAAGCCTATTTCCCTTTCATGACTCTTCTGACTCTTCTCTGTTATTTTTCTTTCTCTCTCTTCCCCACCTATCATCAGGCGACCCACCAGTAGGTTTCCGTGACGTGCTGCTGCGTGACGGACCCGAGGGGTTCGCCAAGGCTGTCCGTGCCCACCAAGGCCTGTTGCTAATGGATACCACTTTCAGGGACGCCCACCAGTCGCTCCTTGCAACCAGGGTTCGCACCCACGACCTGAAAAAGATCTCACCATTCGTCAGCCACAACTTTAACAACCTTTTCAGCCTGGAGAACTGGGGAGGTGAGTGTTTTGATGTGTTCTTGATGATTGGCTTAAATGAGAGAAACAGGAATACCATTAAGGGCCTAAAGATTTGAAACAACCAAGAAAATTATCATAATATGTCACAGCACACAAGCGATCATCTAAGAATATCATGGATTTCCTTCTTTAAATGGCTATCTTGTTAATAAAACTCTTTGTCTATGTGTGCTTCCATTTTCAAGTGTTTTGAACAGCCATGCTTATACTTGCCCATTCTCTCACCCCTCTCCCTGTAGATTGGTTCTATGTTTTATTGATGACAGTGATTGCACCTCTTTGTTTTACTTGTTTGAGCTGTGTGAATTATATGGCATTGAAAACATAACTCATTCCTTCATCTCCCTTCACCCCCTAAGTAAGGTTTGTGCAAGTTCACTCAATTGAGAATAATTGTACCTTTTTCCTAGCTCTTGAATGAATGGAGAAAATCACACATTATTGAAACTTCTTGAGGCATGAACAGTCCAACAGTGTCCCAGTATAATGTGCAATTACCCTGACATTGGCCAAAGAAAGAAAATATGTGTCTGGTGTTTGAACAGTTGACAATTAGACCAATTATCAACACTTGATCATGGTCCTGTTAGAAGTACGATTGTTACGAACCGGTTTCAAAGAGTAAATTGATTTTTTCCACCATGTGAACACTTCAACACTCAGGATAGGCACATTTGTTGAAGAGATATGCCCAGTCAACCTCTTGAGGTTGAAACATTTAATTTAATGCTGATTGATAATTAACTACTCTGAATGTTTGGGCTTACATACATTGCTCACTGCTTTAAGCAGATCACAGGAATACTCCTACGAACTAAACAACAAACAGACGTAGTATGTCGTGGTTTCTGTTTCAGTGACTGTGCACATCATTAGACTGTTGAACAAAGTGAGGAGAAAATAGAAACACAGAAGAGAAGAGTAAGTCTCCATTGAAACCTCTTTGGTGCTGTAAACCCTTTCTGAGATTAAATTCCTCCTGGTAGCCAATCATGGTGCACCAGTTAGTGGAAAGCAATATATTTCATTACTGTGGGAGATCACTTTGAGCAGATCTCACATTAAGCAACTGTCTACTCATCTCATGTTTGAACAGATAAAAAGGTTATGGCAAAAGTAAATCATTGAGGAGATATTTCGATAGGAAGAGCTTAAATGCCTCCTGACATCCATCTCCCAGTGTATTGTAATGTTATTATGAAACTGACCAGAGAAAGATGATATGACTTTAGCTTAGCCATGTTTGAGCTATTACATTAAAAGTAAATCTTTGAAGAGAGACTGTGAAAACTTGCTGTGAACTTGCAGTCCCTCACTCTAGAGAAAATAGTTAAATAGAAGGCAGGAAAGCCCCTCGTCCCTGTAAGTCTCATTATACTGTATGTTGTATATTATACTCTGAAAGGAGAACGTGCTTTGATTTAGGGATATAAATGCCTTTTTAAGACTTATAATCATGCATAACACAACCTCACTAATAGCTTTACTTCTGGGGATCCACTCTGCTGCAGCATCTCACAGGGTGTAAACACAGTCCAATGGGGCAATCGTTTAGGCTTTCAAAAGCTGTGATAAATCTCTTATTAAGAGGCAGAAAGCTCACAGCTCATAGTCAGACATGTCTATATGTTTTACTCATAAATGAGCACAAACTCTGCTTTCTGTCATTTTTACTAACTTTTCCTCTTGGTCACATGTGTGCCAGAAACAGGAAACTGTATATAACAGTCAGTAAAACCTGTTAAAAAGCATGCTTTAACGCCATTTTGTGGTTGATTTTATATATCTTAATTCACTAGGAGCTTCCTGTTTTCAAAAACTGAGATTTGATCATGGTTTCTGAAAGCCATTGATCTGTTAAAAGTCAGTAGGAAGAAGCAGCAGGGTAAATTTCTCAACATGGTAGCTATTGGTGGTGTTGTGCATGAATATAAATGATGAACTCAACTACTTTCTCGACTAAAAGAGATCAACTTGTCCCTATGAATAATTTATATTGAAACAAAATCATGTCTTTTAAGGCTTTATCTTGCAGACACCAAGTGTAATTGTTCTTAACTGAACAGACAATGTGGTAAGCTCATTGTAATAGTGAAGGCTCTCCTTGCAAAATAGTCTGGCCTCTGAACTGTACTCAGATATGATAAACCTTAAGGAGGAAAGTGAATACATCTTGCTTTATGTCTTTTGTCCAAGTACTCTCATAAAGCAATAATGTTTGAATTGCAGCTCAAGTCAGGATTTGAAATTTATCGAAGAATGCACTTGAGGTTTAAACAATATTGTCTTCATAAAGAAGTTGGGGAAAGTGAATAAAAGCTTGTCTTCAGTTTATACAACAGCAGCATACATCACTGAAATGAGATGTAACACAAGAGGTGGAGAAGTTCAAACACCTTTTGACATAATGATTCTGTAATGGGCTGATATTATGAGCTGAGGAGAATCAAGTTGAGAAGGAAGTCATTTGTCTTTCTTAAGAAAAGTCGCAGATAGCATGTGAATCACAGAAAAGAAATTTAATATGCTGATGGACCCTCTTGAGGCATCGGTAGTTCCTGCATGATATGATTATGAGTCAGACAAAACATTTAGTACATTAATATTATTTAAACACTAAAAGGCCAAATACATTTTTGAAAGAACTATACCCCTGAAAACCTTCCAGTGCCAGTTTGGACTGTAATGTTTTTCATTGTTTTCACTCGTGTTAATATTTGTATTCTAATTTGGACTACTTAATTATCTATGTAGGATAAATAAAACAGTCAATAAACAGAGTGGAGATGCTGCATAACCTTTTTAGCACATTATAAAATTCAGTGCATAAATGTAATATTTAAATGTACGGGTTCAACATAGTTACCACTTACACATACTGTGACTCAGTGTGTTTCTATCCTAATGTTTATGCATACATCCAAAACCTGAGAAGAATGCAGCAAATTCAAATATCACAAAGGTTTTTACACTTGACTGAGTTGGAAAAATTGGTCTGTAAAAGAAAATAAAGTGCAATGGAAACAGATTTAGCGAATAAATCTTGATGTACTTGTGATGCAAGCATGAAATTTAAACATCCACTGAAGCCTTGGCTCCAAAAATGCAATGAAACATGGCAGGAGATAAAAACATTTTATGTGTGTGGCACAATGAGAAAACTGTAACATTCCTTTGCGCTACATTTTTAGAAAGTCTGGCTTCCATTTCAAGTCCACATGGGGCAGCATCTACATTGCTAAAACTTCTTAGCTTAGCATGACATCTGACCTTTTGTAAATATAAGAAAGTACCTTTTAATGAGGATATACAGTGTGTTATGTACTGTATGTGTGTTTATATATGTATTATTTATTCCCTTAACCAGTTCCCAGAGTTCCCAGTTACCAGCTGATGCTCTTGCTTCATATTGATTCTGGGTGTGAAACACAAATTAGAGTACCATGCTGCAGTAAAAGTTCAGCTGTAGAACACATAGTCCCACAGTGACGGCTTGTAACTGTAACTCCCCTTTTAAATTGGTTCCTCGTAAATCACAAAATGACAACAGGAGGTATAACTAAGAAACCTCTCTTGTTATCAAGTCCCTATACAATGCTCCTTATTACAGAGTGATCGGAGATGGCAAATATTATATGTGCGGCACTCAAGTCATTTAGAAACAAATCATTAAAGGAAGTTGACCAGGTGAGTTTTGAACTCTGTTATCCTGATGCATTGTCCCTATGCAAGAATCTTTTTTACGCTGTGCTCTTGGATAGAGAATATTGCTTTCACATGTTTCGGCTGCTTAGAGGCAGAATGAATCATTGAAGAGATTAAGCCTGTGAAAGCCCTTTGAGGATTAAGTCCCCTACTGATATAGCGTTCTTCCCTACACTGTGGAAGATACAGTAATATGAATTGGGTCACATAATGTATCTATATGGTTCCACAGATCTTTTCACAGTTAACATATTTATCAGATGGTGAAGGTACAGATTGTTAATTGGTATATGTGATCAGGGCGGTGTGTACGTCTTGTTCAGCCCAGCAGTTGTATAATCAGTGTTTGTTTGCAGAGTAATTGTTTTAAGGAATGCAGCCTGTTTTCAGTGCATGCAGTGTGCACATAAAAGCATGAAAGAGTGGACAGCACAAAGGAAAATCAGGCAATCCAGAGTCATAAAGTGGAATTACGGATGACTACATTTAAATTTATTTGCTGAATTTGCAGGATAAGCTATCTAATACATCAGGGCCATAACTGCACACTAGAGCAGAAATTCTGATAACCGCTGAGAGGTGTGTGTGTGTGTGTGTGTGTGTGTGTGTGTGTGTGTGTGTGTGTGTGTGTNGATTCAGATTATTTATCATTATCCTTATTGGCTCAAGAGCATGAGATAGCTTGTTTTATCTGACTTTATTTCCCCACCTGGGGAATTTCTGTTGAAGCTTTAAGTTTACCAATATTAATCTTATCAGATTTCCCCATGTACCATTAAAGACCTGCTTTTT
Organism: Rastrelliger brachysoma; assembly: GCA_024605115.1. Classification (NCBI taxonomy): domain Eukaryota; kingdom Metazoa; phylum Chordata; class Actinopteri; order Scombriformes; family Scombridae; genus Rastrelliger; species Rastrelliger brachysoma. The sequence continues at coordinate 30,506 of JANJYP010060837.1, forward strand.
TATTGAGTTGATCATAAAATGTGCTCATAAACAACATACCGACAGAGCATGGTACAGTCAAGGAAATTCCTGTCACACATATACCAGGAAGAATTTGGTCTTTATAAGACATTTTCTGTTGTCCATGGATATATCATTGGGTGGTGATGTTGACATTTTTGGCAATCATGGGCATTGCATAAAAGGCTTGTTTCCATCCAACTGATTTTATTTTAGTTAATCCTCATGACAAACTCAAGGCTGCTTGTATTTTCAAAAAAGAAGCTACAGTACAGCAATGCTTATGTCAGATGTCTTGATATGTTGGACTAGCTGTCAATCCTCATTCAAATGATCAAATTAATACAGTAAATTCTGCTGTCCCAGATGAATTAGTCGTGTTTTGATATCCCATGTGCAATGAAACATTAATACATAAAACATAAACATAATATGTTTAACATCAGATAAGAATTGCTGGAAGCTATTTCCACTTCAAACTAATAGTTTAGGAGATGCTGACACAGGCTCAAATCAAAAGTCAGGGAAAAATAAATGATTGATAAAGAAGAGGGTTTTCCAAAGCATCCCTCCTCCCCCCACAGTAGGGAACAAGCAGTTGTGCTTAGTATTCTCTCCGTGTCCAAATATATGAGTGCTCAGAAAATGAAATTTAATGATGACAGTGTTGGATCAGCAGAAAACCACTGGAGCCTTCCAATATTTCTGGCTGATATGATAAACGGTTATGAGATTCGCTAATCTACTCCCACAGAAAGGGAAATAAGAGATTGCTATCTCTTTTCTTTCGCCTCCTTTACGGAAACATTTCTTAGATTTTAAAGTGACATTGAAATGAAATGATGAAAGTGTTAGAATGAGCAATGAACTCGCAAGATCATTAGATATTTTATTTGAACATCCATTGTGTGTGTGTGTGTGTGTGTGTGTGTGTGCGTGCGTGTGCGTGTTGGTAATGTAATAATTATGAAATATTCTCAATTCAGCTCAAAATTGGGATGAAAGATGAGATTAGCGATGAAAGCTGAAATTTGCTGCAACTCTGTGTGTGTATAGGTGCTACCTTTGATGTGGCCATGAGGTTCCTGTCAGAGTGTCCATGGAAGAGACTCCAGGAGCTGAGAGCTTTGATTCCCAACGTCCCATTTCAGATGCTACTGAGAGGGGCTAATGCTGTGGGCTACACAAACTACCCTGACAATGCTGTCTTTAAGTGAGTCACACAAACACACAACTATTTTTTTTCTTTATTTAGTCATTAAATGCTTCATGCCCAAAGTCTTACTGTAAACATGCACACATTATTTTGTATTTGTTTTATAGTACACAGTCTTGCATAATTTCATGGAGCTAAACAAGGATGTAAAATCAAATCCATCTACACACAGGCTTAATCTGTATTGTCTGCACATTCTACATAATGTATGCATTGACTATGCAGACTGTGAGTGAAGTGTTCGCTATGTACAGTAAGTGTTCAGTTTTTCTATTTAGATCTTTTGCTGTGCAAAAAACATTTGAATGGAAAATGCCAGAAAAAATCAATTTGAATAATATTTGTCAAAGCCAGCTGATGCTTCATTGTCTTCATAAGATTATTTAGCAAATGTTTCACGACTGGGATGTTTCTATGGAAACAACATGGGTGACCATCACTTCATACATATTTGTTTTTTTATTTCTGCTGTCTGCCTGCTCAGGCCTTTCACATAATTGAAATTGAAAGTTTTTGTGGTCTATTAACAATAACTTGCAGATATAATAGAAGGGCAATTACTCTGAACTTCATAGTGCTNTAAAGTTTTTGTGGTCTATTAACAATAACAGATATAATAGAAGGGCAATTACTCTGAACTTCATAGTGCTGTAAAAACTCAACACAACAGATTTTCTACAGAAAAAGATGTAGGCTGAAGCTGTGTGACAGGTTATTACGCCTACTCTTCTTAAAATCATCTTAAGAAACATCTTTCTTGACCTTAGAAATGACTGTACACTAAACACATCTTATTGCAATTTCAGTTATACACTCAATAGCACATTTTAATTGTTCATTAAATTATACCTAACATTGTGAAAATTGAATAGTGTGATGCACATTTTCAGTTTATCACTGCATCTACTGTCTGAAGATTATACATTATAGTTGTATAATCAAGAGATTTGTTGTGGGCTCTGTCCTCTATCATATAGTAAAACTACTTTTTTCCCTGTAAATTATGGCTCATGTATTTGTGAATTTGCAAGGTGCTTCGCTAGACAGGATCAAATAAATGTTAAAAACAAGATTTTCTTTTAAAAATACAAAATGAGTTTGCCATCATAAGATCCACCATGAAGGAAGATTTAAAGGGAACATATCATGTTTTTGTCATTTTTTTTGGTCATTTATATGATGTGTGTCTATTTAACATTATCAAAGGTCCAATACATTAGGTAAATTGTAAATGTATATTAACACTCCATAAAAGTCTTAAAGGAAAACGTCACCCCCAGGCCAAATTCAGTGTTTCCCCACTTATTTAGGTCTGGGATAAGCGTGTAGAAGCATTCTCCTGGCGACCCAGCCAATGTCCGACTTGGTCCGAATCGGTCCGAATCTACAGATTGTATTCATACGCTGGCTGCATTCTACCGTGTCCAACTAAGTATGTCGTCTAAAAGTGAATTAATGTACGTGATTTTATCTCCCAATTACCTTCCGCGTACTGGGCATTTACTTCGAGGGTGAATGATGGCACAAATCACGTTTCCAGCAACCCAGCTACGTTAACCCTGACAGTCATTGGTGTGCGTCGGCTGTGTTTCTCCGCGCCGAAAAATATTTCCCAATACACAAATGAACTGACTCCCTTTGCGACGTGATTTGCGCCATCATTCAGTCGGACATTGGCTGGGTCGCCAGGAGAATGCTTCTACACACTTATCCCAGACCTAAATAAGTGGGGAAACACTGAATTTGGCCTGGGGGTGACGTTTTCCTTTAAGCCTGCTCTCAATGCTTTGTTTGCAAATTTACCTGCAGGTTCTCATCAAATTATTATAAGATTGAGTTTCTTTCCATGGATTGGCCACGTCATCCACATGTATACTAAGGATCAGATTTAAGCTCAAACATGTATGAATCCATTTTAGAAGTNTTATCAGATTTAAGCTCAAACATGTATGAATCCATTTTAGAAGTTGAAGTTTTGAGTCCCTCTACTACTGCTTATGTATGTAGCTTCTAGAGCTAGATGAGGTCTCCTGAGGGACAATGTCTGCAAGCTCACCAATTAGAACACAGTGGGCTCATTGAAGAGGGGCCTTAAAGAGAAAGGAGATAAAACGGCTTTTTTTCAAACAGTCTGAATTGAGGGCCTGCATAAAGGTCTAGTATAAGATGCATAAGGAGGTTGAAGTGTAAATCATGCAAACATTTTACAGTAGAACCCCAGAATAACTATATAGACCTTAAAATGTACAAGATGGGTCCCCTTTAAAAGATGGAAGATCTGAGAGAGTGAATATAAAATGAGAGAAGTAGCTGATAATTGAAGCTGCTGGATTATGTACAGTTTTATATAAAAGTAAAATGATAAAAGATAAGGTATCTATGTGTACTGTTTTGAGCAGTTAGGTGATGTGATTTTTAAAAATAAGATATACTTAATTTGCCTATCAATATTGCTCAATATACAGTAGCATGAAGCCTTCTGACACAGCTGCATTATTTCTAAATATATCTGTATTGTGTATTGTTGCTACCCACAAAACACAAAGCTCTCGCACACATTTAATCAGGTCAGCTTGGCTGTTGTGTTCCTGTTGTCTTCTACCATGCCCAGAGAATTACATACATTTCATACACAATCCTTGACATAGTTGTGCACCAGTAATGCATTCTGAGGTCTTAAATACTCCTGTGCCTACTCAAAAGCATACACATGCCTCTAACACTTTTCCAAATGGATTCACAAGTTACCTCAATGATGCGCATGACTCACATATAAACACCTCTGCAGTCCCTCACGCATAAACAAGGACACACATACAAAGTGTAATTCCCCTAACCTCAAATAAATTAGTAGTGGCTTTATGACTAATGCCGTTGTCCCCTCCTCCCTCCTTTCCTTTGAATCACAGACACACAAAAACCTCCCCTATCCTCCCTGATCTTTTTTTTTGGACTCCTCTCCTCCATGTTCTCCTATCACACAGTCATTATTTATCCGCACTCTTATAACTCTCTTTTTTATGCCTCCATTCATCTCTCTGCATTATACACTTATTTCCCTCCTTTTAACACTCCCTTTCTCTCCTCGCAGCTCTTCATATCTGCCCCCCCTCCCAGTAGCTCTCAGTGTCCCATAGGGGGAATGCCATCGAAAATTTGCACGATTGTGATTAATGGCTTTGATCTGTTTGCCCGGCTCTCTCTCCATTCTCTCTTCACTCTGTCACTCTCTCGCCCTAGACATTTTAAGTGCGACAGCCTGCAGCGAAGTGGCCTAAGCATCTTCATTAACCAAATCAAATCAAAGTGTAATTTAATTTAATTTAATTGATTTAAAGTGCATTTCACAGGGTCACAGTACAGTACACTTTGCAGCGAAAGAGATGTATAAATTTCAAAATATCAAAGTGCCTGGAGGAATGAATGGGTCATATGATTGCTAACTTCTCAAGCTTCTGTCACTTGAAAAAGGAAATTAATTTTACTTAACTTTCTGATGCACATGAAAAACTATTACTTAAGCTTTGGGTGGTATATTCCATTATGTGCTGTATGTTGAACAGTAAACTGTGTTTGGTGTTGAACAATGTCCACTAACAGCAGTTGTATGCATTGCGGTACTAAATAAATACTGGACATGCAGATTGAGCATTACTAATCCTCTCACAACATTAAGTGTTTCTATTTATTTGCCAAAACAAAAACTCTCAGTATGTGTAAATACTGCATTCACAGTAATGCAGCTACAGTAGCCACTCACCCCAGTTATGAAAAACCTGATTAAGATGCCGGGGCCAAGGCAGTAATAGCAGGGATTTACCACTAGCAGCTTGGATAATGAAGCAGCTGTACTTCTATTTTTCACTCATTGTAGGCTCCTCCAGGCTATGTAAGCTCACTTTTCATGGAAATAGTGAGAATATTGTATTTACTCAGGTACAGTGATATTTATGGTGATATGGAGATGGATATACTGTAAACAGCTTATCCCAACCTGGATATAAGTTATTATCTGCACGTATACTGTGCATGAAAACATACTCATTCTTTATGTTTGTGTGTGTGAAAGAGGAGACAATTGGTGTGATTATCTTGTGTGTATACAGTACTGCGAGTCCTGACAGCCTTGAGAGTATGTACTCCTCTGTACGTACTGTTGACTAACATTATCTTCTCCCTCTCATGGCTAATCCCTACCTTCCATCAGGTTCTGTGAGGTGGCCAAGGAGAACGGCATGGACATCTTCCGCGTGTTTGATTCCCTGAACTACGTGCCAAACATGCTGCTGGGTATGGAGGCAGCTGGGGCTGCAGGTGGCGTAGTGGAGGCTGCCATCTCATACACAGGAGACGTATCTGACCCAATGAGGCAGAAGTATTCCCTGGACTACTATTTGAAACTAGCAGATGAGCTTGTCAAAGCCGGAACCCACATTCTTTGTATCAAGGTAAGGAAATCAAGGTGCTTTAAATATTTGCTTTGAGGGTTGTTTACTGTTTTTTGATTAGTAGAAAACACTCACATGCTAACTGAAGTTTGTTTTTACTTGTTTCCATTCAAAAACTTGTATACTTGAACCTCTGATCGAAATGAATATACTGCAAATGCTCACATTGGATTAATTTCTTCCTTCAAGCATGACAAAATTATTTGCAAATATGAAATGATAAACTTCTGCTCTGCCGCTGTGTGAACCATCACACGCAGCTGTGGTGGTCTCATAAAAGGCTAACACGGCTAATGAGGTTAGCTTTTAAAAGCGGAAATGAGTATGCATTATAACTTCATGGAGTGCAATGATCTCCAAAGGGAGCGTAACTAAACATCTGAGCTCTGTCTGGGAATTTCTGCTAATATCAATTAAGATTTGTATATAATAATAATCCTCACAACACTGTGAATCCCTTAATGTTTCTCATTGTTTTATTGTGCTAATGAATAATTTCCAAATCCATATTTAATAGTTTCCTTGTCTGAGATCTGTAAAAGTGTGATTTTTCATGTAGTGAAAGGATGCTTTCCAAGTGTAAAATTAGAGGTTTCTAAATCAGATTAGAGTAAATATCTTTGTCACAGATGGTTGAAATAGTTCTTGATGAAGTCTGCTTTTGAATTAACTGAACTGAATGCCATGAAAGACTGAAAGAGTTGCTCCAGGACTAAATTGCTTAGATTAAATCTCCAGTTTTAACTTTAGATTAATGATCTTCATGAGGAAGACGCAAAGATTATTTGTTCAATTTCAACCGCCTGCGTCTTTTTAAGGAGTCTGGTATTGTTCTTGTAAACGTGTTTTTTTGGCATCAGTTGTTTTGTGTGTTTTTACATGAATCCACCAAATTATCTGCTGTTTGTGGTCTGTTCCAGCTTTCATAAGTAGCCTGAGGCCAGCACTGTGTGCTCTTTCTCTCACTAATGAGGACTTACACAGGTGGTTGAAATTAATCTTGCTTAATTTTGTCCAGGGCTCGATATCCAAAATTGAGATGTATTTCACAAAGTCACTTAAAATAGGATTAGCAAATCTAAATTACCGCCTACTCATGGTTATGGATTCTGGTCCTAAGAGTTGCAGAAATGCCTCTTATACCTTCTTCCTTGTGTTGCCACCTCCTGTCTCTCACTAGGATATGGCTGGTCTGCTGAAGCCAGAGTCCAGCAAGCTTCTTGTTGGTGCTCTGAGAGATCGTTTCCCAGATGTGCCCATCCATGTACACACTCATGACACAGCTGGAGCTGGTGTAGCCGCTATGTTGGCCTGTGCTGAGGCCGGAGCTGATGTAGTAGATGTGGCTGTGAGTATACATCAGTCAGTTCTACAGATCACTCATGTTATTAAGATACAAGCTGCTTTGGTTTAGTAAATAATACTGTGATATCAAAGTGCCTTTCAAGGTCATGACAGGAATCCTCCTATGTAACCAAAACCAACCTCTGTTCACATTGAACTGAAACAAATATCTAGAAGGTATGCTAGCAACATGAACAGAACAAACATTCATTTTCTAACAGTTTCTGCAGTTTGCATTGTGAAATGTCACTGACAAAACCATTTTTGAGGCTGGGAACATTTCCCTTACTGTGTTCACTGACACATGCTGCCAGTATGGGCAGTTTCATTAAAACACTTGGCTGCTATTTGCAGTTTAGGGCCGTTCTGCTGTACAGTTCCTTATTATTCTGCAAGAAAAGTGGCTGTCCACTATGGACCTGACACACCCCCTAAAATGATTTGTAACATTTCCTTTTGTTTACTTTGTCTTTTTACTGCCAAGTATAAAACACATATGCATATTGCCACACAAAATGAAGTACACAGAAACACACTCAACAGGCCAGGGATAAATATACATCCATATATATAAACATGTTTTCCATATGTATACAATTGATTCACTAAGGTGTGGACCCAATAACACACCCCTAAGGATTAAGAATTGTAGTCATGCAAGTTACATATTGATGCTGTCCCTCTAGGTTGACTCAATGGCTGGGATGACTTCTCAGCCCAGCATGGGAGCTATGGTGGCCTGTGCCAAGGGGACCAAGCTTGACACTGGTAAGTGATTAGCTCCTCAGCAATTAATGTTGGCACCAGATATGGTTCTGTATTTCTACAGCATCACAAGATCTACAAAATAACATTTTAGAAATAGTACATTAGAGTAAATATCAAGTATCCAAAGAAAATCAATCTTTTAATATGGTATGTAGTTGTTACTGAGCAAGAACATTTCGTAGATTACCATTCTTGCACAGGAATTATTTGTGTCTTTGAGAGTCTTTTACCTTACATGAGGGGGGAAAAATCAATCAAAGAATCAATAAATGAAAGAGCACATCACTAATTATAGCCCTAAATCAGAGAGAATGATGCATTATGCTCAGTGATACTATACACAGCCAATTACAAGAGAAAGATGGGAAAGTGTGAGACAGACCAAAAGAAAGAGACTGGCGTGATCAATAAAACTGATGATCTGTTAAACAAAACAGTTCTGATTCATGAAATGAAAGGTTCAAATAGAAAAGAGAATCATCAGCAGTTATTGCCAGATTTATTTGTGCTAACAGAACCTTGCTTGTATCTAAATTTATTGGATGTAGCATTAAATTTGGAGTCCTTATTTTTATCACAGTATGATATGAAGTGAAACCTGCTGCCCAGTACAGGCACAGACCTCTAGTTTAACCAGTGACGAGCTTTCCCAGGAGCATTTAGGGGTTAAGAGCTTTTTCCAAGCAGAGCTTGACATGGGTATTGGTTACTCACTTGCTTTCCTCAACCGTGTTCTGCCAGCTTTATCAGAGATCTGAGTCACAAGCCTGCTTCTCTACTCTGGAGGCCACCACTGCTTATCTATCTTACAAGTCTTCTCAGGAGGTCAAACAAGAAGTGGAGCAATGGATTTATCGTATGTTCTTTCTCCAGTGGCCTTGTTGTCCAGTGTGTTCTCCTCAATGTAATTTTTGTGGGCTATGAAAAACACTGGACCCCATAAGAGATTCAGCCCACTTATGGCCTGACTCTCTGACCTCTGTCTTCTACAGCGACAGGCAAAAAGCATAAAATGTATTAAAGCAGCCAGTTGTAAAAACTGCTGTTTAAAAATTGAAGGAATGTGAAACAGGCTAAAGGAATTAAAAACAGATGTGAAGTTTGCTGCATAGTTATGTAGAGTAATGGTGTTGGGAAAACCAACTCAGCTCTGCTAACTAGATCCAATAGCTCATTTCCATTACTTAAGACCAAGAAAAACCCTTTAGTCCTGTTAACATTATATACAAATCTCACAGCAAATGTTCTGTTTGCTGCTGTAATGGCGGAGGCTATTAACATTATGAGCTGCTGTTGCTGTATGCACCAAGTTCTCCTTGTATTCGTCTCTGATAATGTAGCCACAGATTGTTTTCTGTCTCCGTACATAAAAGACATTATATTTGATGATTATGTCGTCCTTGGGGAAAGCTCTCACTAATGCATGTCAACAACAGGTAGACCATCCTGATGTGCCATGATACAATGATGAACCCTGATGCTAATGTTCAGTAACTTGAATCTGTAGTGAAATCTGTGCCCACATTCCCTTGGCACCATGTTTTTGTTACATTATCGGCCTCAACTTTTCTCAACCAAAAAGTTCCAGGAACTTCGGAACCAGTGGAACTAAATTCAAAGACTTCATTGGGAACTCAAGTGCCTTTTTCCCTTTCCTGTTTGTATTTCCACTGCCCCTGAAAGACCTTGATTAGGCAAATTGCACATATGACAGACATTAAAACTGCTGTGTCTGGAAAAACAATTTTCGCAAATAAAAATGCTGTTCTTTGTATTCATTTTTTCAGTGACTGTCATGTTTAAACTGGATGAAATGAATGAATGAGGACATTGTTGGCATTGTTCGACAATGTTTCAGAATACGATCACAATGAAACTTTCAGCAAATTGTTTTTTATTTTTCTCCTTCACTCCTTCATGCTCTCAACTTGTTTGCACACTGACTTTTTAGCCGTCTCCCTTTTTTAAAGTAGTCAGGAAACTGACAACAAAGCCTCACTTGGTTTTTAATGTTCATGAACATCAAAAGACATGTCAACCCCTTGTTCTAATATTGATATGCCTGCTGCTTCTTCTTTTTTGAATGAAGCAGCTCGTTGTAATTGCAGCATGTTACATGTTTAACCAACATGCAACTTTCAGCCCTGAACCCTTTGAAAGCTCTTTTCACCCCTGAAACTGCAATGTTTTTTTTGTTAAACCTGGAACTGTCGTTTAAAGAACCAAATACTACAGTATCCCTGGTTCCTATGATCAAACAACAGGCAAAGTGTCTGAGCTTCTCAGAGGGCTCCCACTAGGGTTGGGTACCGAAAACCGGTGCCAATAGGGTACCGGTACCAACATAAACGGTAGTAACCAGACCGAATAAGAACGGAAACATCGGTGCCTCGTTTCGGTGCCTAACTTAAAATATTACTGACTCCGCAGTAATGTATGGAATAACCACGGAGTCAGTAATATTTTACTTGGTACAAATGTAACTGTAAATGCAATGCGTGTTACAATACAGGGGACGGCAGCGAGGAGAGAGCAGCTTTCTCTCCACACACGCTGCACCGACACACACGCTCCCACAAGCATGCTCCTGTTTGATTGGATCACGGTGCCAGGGAGCTTCTATTAGGCTTGGGCGATATGTCAAAATTTTCCAACAGGCAACCGGGGGGGTTGCCTTATTTATTGTTAAACTGATTAGTTTAACAATAAATAAATCACCGAGATCTTCGA
>JANJYP010060847.1:0-11070 GCA_024605115.1 Rastrelliger brachysoma
GACTCTCTCACTTGTGTGTGAATAAGTTTTATAGAGAAAGATAAGATCATGAGAAATGTGCAGGTGTGTGTGCATACAGTCCCAGGCAGACTAAAACAAACTGTATTCTGAAGTTTTTATTGGTTTTGTGTTTGTCTTGATAGTTATTATCATGTACAACACCAAACTGCTGTCTTTAACACCAGAGGTTGACCAGGTACTAAAGCAGAGCTAAGGTGTGTATATGTACTTACCTTTTATTCTACTTAATCAGTAGTTGGTCTACAGAGTACACAGAAATGAAAGAATTCACCTTCTCCCTCATGAAATTATATGACAAAGTGTTAATAAGATTAGATATTTTTGTAACAGCTGTGGAATCTGAGACACAAACAGTTCCCATTCAATATTCTTTTTACTGTTTTACTGACGTTATCATAGTTTTAGTCAGTTATGATAACCTTAATCACTCAACAATCTCTGCTGAAATGTAATTGAAACATAAATCTGACTAAATGTCGCTAAAAGTGCAATAGCGATGCATGTTTATACATAAAACTACTCTGTCTCTTAGTGTTAGTGAAGTCATATCACATGTTGGGCTTCCAGCTAACTGAAATGGTTAAGGCCATAACAGACAAAGTCAACAGTCAAGGTTAAAACATCTCGGTTAATTCTTAAAAAAAATATTTGTAATTCAGAGATTAAAAAAAAAACAAAACAGTTCTACATAAAAAAAAAGGATGTTGCAGTCTGACCAGCAGTGGTGACAGTATATTAGATAAAGTCAAGGACAAGTAAACTGGTGTCCTCTCCTGTAAAAAGCATGTGGATGTTTAATAGGAGTTTATTAATGGGTGTAAAGCACTTTATGAATAAACTAAATGAATGGACATGACAGAATTTCATTATCCACATTGATTTTTGTCTCATTGCCCAAAGATGCTTTCCCTCCTCAAGGCATTTCCATCCATCAGACTGTTACATAAAGCAATCTCAAGTGGATAGTGCATTTCATCCTGAAGGCACTGTCCCTGTGTTGTTAAAGGGATGTGTGTGTGTGTGTGTGTGTGTGTTAACATGATGTGTGTCAGTCCTCAGTACAGTACACAGAAGAGCACGCTGACAGCATGTTCATCACATTCGTCCCATTAACGCAGTGTGTTTCCTCGTGTCAGTTGGGAGCAACGTTTGGACAAAACCCTTTTGAGAGTTTGAATGTCAACATCTCCTCCCCCTCCATTTTTTGTCATTAGTTGTGTGTGTGTGTGGTTGTCCATCTCCATCATTTTACTAGTGTTTCAGTGCTTTTTTGTTTGATAATGGAAAACCTGTGAACTACAGCGTTGATAATGATCCGTGTAGATTTTCCTCATGCTTGTCTTGGCCCTGTATCGGCTTTTTCAGGTGTGTGCAGTGTGTTTTGTTTTGTGTTGCTGTGAGTGTGTTTGCTCTTCTGACAGATAGATTGAGGTGATTTTATGAGCCTTACACACCTTCCCTTGCTGTTATTTTGCCAAATCAAGATTAGAAGCTGACAAGTCTCAGCTAAGCCACCATAATGCAATCTGGGATGTGGATCCGTGTGTATGTGTGTTAGAAGAATAAGAAGCATTGGTCTTGCTGGAACATTACCTGTTTGTATTGGATTTAACCACAGCGCTGCAGTTGTTGTGTACTGTTCAAGCGGCCTATACGCACGCACACACACACGCACACACACACGCACACAGTTTGTTACAGAGCGACCGTATCAACCTAAGGTGGGACTGTAAGCAAGAGAACATAATCAATACAATCAATACAGGACTAAATTGGATTAAATGGATGGGATGAATCTTTAATGATCCCTGAGGGGGGATAGAATAATGGAAACAACAAAGTACAACAAATCAAACATACTGAGCAGTCACATATTAATCATGCTAATAAACAGCTCTGTTTAACTTTAGAGACTCACTAGGGAGGATGGATCCAGCCTGAAATCCATTTCATGATATATTGTCACATTTACCTCCAATAACTGTAACCTAAACTACTGTATTAAACCTTGTGCTTGACCTTGTTGTAATCGAACAGCATTTCCCATTAGTGAGATGGCTGTTAGTGTCATTAATAGGTAGTGATTTAGTTGTGTACTTGTAGGATTAACAAAAAATGTCAAAGCTGAATTAACCTTGATGACGTCATTTTTTTTGGGGGGGGGGTTTATTGTTTTTAGACTCCTCCATTATGAATAAACTGAACACATACTATTTTAAAATGGTCATCAGTTAACAAGATCTACATCATACATTTTGCAAAATTGTTTAAAACAATCTAAAACACCTTTTTAAAGTCAAAACTGATAATTGGAAAAAACTAAATTAACAACTCCGAAAATAGTGCAGTTTACAACAATTCAGACTTTGTTTTTCATTTTGGCCTACATGTATGGATAAGCTTTGAAGAGTGGGGGATCATTTACTGTCGAGGATCACTGACCTTTTGATCATGACCTACCCTGCTTCACCACAGTTACAAAATCACAAGGCGACTCTTTCAACTCATTCGGATCAAATTTCGGTTTTAACCCAGATCAGAGTGCCTGGAGAAATCCTCTGTGAAGCGCTCCATTGCTCCTCCTCTGCGGGTATAAGAATTGAGGTGGTTTTTGTCAAGATGTTGTAGAGCGAATCCACTTAAAAGACATCGGTATTCACATGAACGTTATGCTAAATCTGCATGGAGCTTGATACATTTATGGAGAAACATAAGAAACTGAAATAGTTACCTCCAAAAAGCTTTTGTCGGTAACCTTTAAGACTGCTATAGGAAATAAATCTTCCTTACAGGGCATGATGTCACTGTGCAAAAGAGTAGTGTCAGGTTTTTTTTTCCTACAGCTGCATATAGCTTTTAGGGCAAGTAGAAACATATTGGATCCCACCCTTTCTCTCTCTCCTATGTATATGTGTGTGTGTGTGTGTGTGTAATTTTTCTCCTCTTCCATTCCTGTCTTTCTCAGTTTTCATGTTCATCTTTGTTCTGGGGAGTGTAATTACTGGTATCTATGGCCAGAGGCAGCTAAAAAAAAGGGCTGCTGTTATATCCGCTGGTTTTACTCCCAGCTGAGCTTTTACAGCTTGTTTTTGTCTCTCTTTAATAGTGGAGAGGGAAGAAGGGAGGATGACCTGGTTTTAAAACCACAATATTGTGAGTACACGCTTTGTAGTTTAGTAAGTTGCACCGCAGACCTCCCAACAGCTTGCAGTGTGTTTTAGGTGTTTCCTGATACAAATTCCCATGGGATTACAGGTCTGTGGCATGCACTTGCTGCCACTTTTGTATTTAGAAAGATGACTAGCATCAAACTCAGTGACCCTCTTGGTGGAGAAAGATCACATCAGCTACCAGGATGGTCTGATTGTTGCTGGTGAGCATTTGGATTACATGGCCTGTGGATTCAAGTATTTAAATCCTATAATTTGTTGACGCTTTCTATAGGAATGTATACACTTATTTAGAGATATACAAATCAAACGTGGCTACATTTTAAATGTACAGTAAAGCAATATTTAGCATTAGTTTCAAGCTCTTTGAGACAATGCAAACATTATTAAGCTCAACTGGTTTTGACACTCTTGTGGCACTTAAAATGTGTGCAAAATGATAAAAGAAAGATGTGCTGAAAAAATAAAGACGCTTCTGCATGAGTGGCCTGATAATGGCTGAATCTGCATATTGCAGAGTTTCGCAACAACAGCTTTGCCACTGGGTTGTACATTTCAATTTTTACAGTACCAAGACTATTTTGATAATGAGGGCCGACTTTTCTTTTTTTCATCCCAGTTGATGGAAGCTCACTGGAAACTCTGTGTGTGTGTGTGTGTTGTGACGGTAGAACACACTGCAGACAGAGAGAGGGACAGTCGTGTGTTGTTTGTTGAGATGATGATGCCACCATCTATTCAGTAGATCAGGGCTGACTGCCAGTGACAGAGTCAAGCCTGAAGCTGTTGTTCTGTACACTGTTACTGAATGAGATTGCTTTTAAATTGGAGTGTTGGTCTTACCAAGATATGCGCATAGTGGAACCACACAGCAGAATCAAAATGATCGAAACCAAGAAAAATGAAGATATTTTTTCGAATTGCTGCATGACGCACAAATCTTTTGGCAATTTCAAATGGTGAAGGGTATTTTAAGTAAAAGCATATGGATGAAAAGCATGTGATTTCAGATTATTCTGTGAATTTGTGTTTGGATTTCTGATCCATGAGACACCACACATCATTTTTTTTATTGTTAGGGACAACCATATTATACATACTCAAACTGGGATCATATCTAGTAAAAGTGGATGTAATTAAAGGTGAAATAAACCTGGGCTCTCCTCAGTGACCCCTGGATATCCACTGACTGCATCCTGTCAGCCGCAGCTTTCATGAGACAAAGAGGAACCCAAATATTCACGTGATCAAAAGTAATATTTTAATGTCTGTCTGGCTGTTGTTTTTCCTGATCCACACTAATTCAAGCTTTGGTTTGGAGATGAGCACCACATACACACACACACACACACACACACACACACACACACACACNCACATATACACACAAATACCAGACCACTGTTGGCCCTGTGACCCAGTTGTTGTTTGGCATGGTGTGTGTGTGCCTGCCAGCCCCTGTCCTGTGAGTATGTGTGTGTATGTTAGATGCTCCGCAGCAGTGACAGATGGAGCTCTGGTAAACCCTGAGTATAATGCCAGATAATAGAGCTTGGATTCCCTCACACAAGTGGACACACACACATACACACACTCACAGCTGCAGAAAGGCTGGAAAATCCTTGCGTCCCTACATGCGAACATGTGCGCACACATTTCGGCATTTGATGCCAACACAGCAACTTTTAACCCCTGTGATACACCCTTTGCCACACACACACTTCATTTCTTAGACCTAGTGCCTTCAAGTCTACATTCCAAGCCAGTCCTTTCCATTTGGTGCATACTAGAGCAGCAGATGAAGAGCTGAAGGTTTCAGTGAACTTTGAGTACAGGGAATCTGCTGTAGTGACACCATCTCTATGTGCATTTATAAATGACATAGAGGTGATACCTTGTGAGATTTTAATGTTGTGTTGTCGTGCTTGGACCAAAATAAGCCTGGTTGAGAAACTCATAAGAAACATATTAAACAAGCATGACTGAAGTTCCTAAAGTGAGTCTTCACATACGTGTTAATAATAATTATCAGTTGGGCAATAACCTCTGGAATACTTGCTTAAACTTAGCTTATTTCTTCTCGTATCCAAAACAACTTACCTTGAAGTGTGTAAATGTAAGTGTTTGAATTCATTTAATAATGCTGAATATGTGAAATGTGCGCAATTTGAACGAGGTTGATATGAATGAATGAATTTGATTCACCAAAAACTTGTCTTCTTTTGATGCTGTGACAGTGGGCAGTCATTTGCAATACGTAATACTTTAAAACCCAACCTCTCTAGCTAAATGTAAAATCAGTCTTATTTAAAATCACATTATTATTTTGTCACTCTAAACATTTTATATTGTATTATTATTTCCTCAGTTCCACTTCATTGTGTTTTATACTTCTGTGTCTGTATGTCTGGTGTCATTTCTGTGTGTTGGTGCACCTCTACGTCCTACTATGTCGTTCTCGTTTTTGTTTGCACAGTCCTCAGCAAGGGGTCCTGCCTGTGTGTGTGTGTGTGTGTGTGTGTGTGTGTGNCCTGTGTCTTTCAACTTTGAACTAGCCACCAGCCCTGGCAGCCATTAACACACAGCTGGCTGCCGTCTTTGAACTGACAATATGTGTTTAGCAAGAGAACCTGTAGGAACATGACTGCAGAACAAGGAGGAGGAGGAGAAAAAGGTGAATGTCTAGGACAGTAATAGACAACGTTAACTGGGTTTCCATCATGCTTTTAGTATGTGTAATGAATTGTAACTTTATGACACTTAAGTGGGCTGTTGCCTCTCTTTCACCTCCATGAGCATTGATTTTACAAATTGAGTTTTTGCAAATTACACTGTAAAGGAGTGTTAGCGGTAATCAAATCTACACAAACATAGACAATCTACTATGTTGTACGGTGTAACTCTGTAGGTTTACAAAAGTAATTCATTACTGTAATGCATTGCTTTTTGCTGTTATGCAGTAATGTAAGGCATTACAAAAACAAAGTTGGTAATATTTTACTCGGTACAAATGTCAGTAACGTGCATTACAATGCATTTTTACCCGAGTGCGGTAAACTCTTTCTTTTTCTGCGGGAGACTTCCAGAACACTGAAAACCAGACATTTTCATGTATTTATATATTTAAAAAAAAAAAACGCCCTGGACAGGACGTAAAAAAGTGGACATGTCCGGGCAAAAACTAAACTTGCAATCCACTCCTACTAAAACAACGGATTAATTGACATTATCGCTGCTATTTTGGGATTATTAATAGTTTAGCTTCTGTTGAGCTTTTCACCGCCAGTTTAAAACCAGTCCACCAATCATCTTCCTGCTGTAGCACACATCAATTTGCATATTGGACAACAGAATAAAAAAATCACCACATTTCCAAGATATTAGCCAATCATCTTCCTGCTATAGCACACACAAATTTGCATATTAGACAACAGAATAAAAAAATCACCACATTTCCAACGTGCCTCATCATTAGCCAATCATCTTCCTGCTATGGCACACACAAATTTGCATATTAGACAACAGGATGAATTTGTCCGAGCTGACGTTCAGTAGGCGACGCGTTTAATTCTGTTTTTATTGACCAAACATATAATTTCTTGTAGTTCATATTTAGTTCAGAGATACGACTCTTTTAAAGATTATAATGGAAACTTCCTGTTCTACGTCATGGCTTTGACGATTTTCGCTGAGCTGTGTGAGCATCCTCAGCTACTCTGAGCTTTTGCTACTTTCGATGTGAATGCACAGGTAGGCTATCAAATTAATCATTTACATAGATCCTTCGTACATATCCTACAAAAGCAATAAGACATCCTGCTCTGCTCAACAGAATGTTTAGCCTACATTTTAAAACCTTTTATGCCAGCTGAAACTGGGTTGCAAAACTTCAAGCATGTTGTAAGATAGATTTTGCACATGACACTCTTTTATGCAACAATGTTTCTTATAATGAAATTGGAGTTGCAATATATTGTGCAAAATCCCAAATAACAACACCCACAAAGTTTGGTCATATACTCAAGCACACCATAAAAAAATTAAGATGACTGCTTCAGGTTAAGAAGAATCAGGAGATGAGGGCGGGGATGAAGTTCTACCAGATAGAGTGACTTGAAGGGAACTAGAATCAGTGAATTATTAACTCCTGGTAAATTATCTAAATGTACCATTAACCAACTTTTAAAAGGATGCCTGAAATGACGAAATGGAAACATATTGTAAGTGTATATGAAAGCCTGATGGTGTGTATGTTACAGATGTAAAGTGCTGCTACCTCAAAGAAAGAACACATCCACACTTTGAGCTAGCACCAGGCCAACACATTAAATATGTAGGCATGTGTAAAGAAACCCTGTCCTCCATTTCATCCTACTGAGACAAGAGCACCTCTACGCTTTTTTTTTTTCCCCTGACTGCCTCATTCGCCTCCTCCTCCTCCTCCTCCTCCTCCTCCTCACTATCTTTTCACCTCTCTAAATCCAGGGCTTATTCTTTCCCACACATACACACATGGGAGTTCAGCCGGAAAACCATCAAGAGCAAGAGTGCGAATGGGCTCAGTTGCCATGTGCCATGGTATTCCTCTCATGCTGTACTTGAAATCTTGAAAATATGCATGGAAGATATGATATGTCTGTTATGTCTGGACATAAGTGGGGGCATCTTTGTCTTGTGAATAATAAAGTGAATTTAACTGCTGAACAGGGATAAAGAGAATCCTCTAGAACTGAACTGAACTTAGTAAAATAAGATGAACAGTGTAATATTTAGCTTTAACGGGTGATTTTTAGGTTATGTAGGCTATCAGTTTAGCCCTCAGTTAAGCCCCTGGAAAAAAAAGAATGAATGAATTGGGTAAGGGGTGTCAGGGGCTTGGGGGAAGGGCACAAGAGGGCGGGAGGGGGGTGGGGAGTGGGCATTCTTTCTAGGCCCCCCATAATCACTATTTGTGCAGCATTGCCCCACTTCCAGTGTGTGTGTGTGTGTGTGTGTGTGTGTGCGTGCGTGTTGTTTGATGGGTAAAGGGGTTCACTTGCAGCTTTGCCGCTATAGTTTAATTTCATTCATTCCACTGAGGACAAAGCAGGGAGTTTTAGAGTTTCAGCAGCAGTGAAAAGCAGTGCGGCGCCTGAATGCCTGATATGTCTGCACCATTCAACCCCTATAGGCCTGCATGCTCTGTGCCCTGTGCTGTTTATTTCTAACTTTGCTTTTAAAAACAATTGTTGTTTGTACATTTTCTCTGTATTCCAATGCAGTTTTTCTTCCGAGCATCGTTAAAAACCCTCTCCCAGTGTGTATGCAATACCAGCCTTCCCTGATTTATATTCATAAATAACATAGAGCAGAAGAGCTGATACCCACACTGTCATTTTCCTGGCTTGAAAGAATACTCTTTTGTGCAGACTAACACTGAAACATGCATTGACAGCTTTTTTTTCTTGACCTGTATTTAAAACCCATAATTCAAATACAAAACAATTTAAAACTAATCTGACTTCAGCACTGTCCAGGATTTAGATCGTGTTTGCTAATAATTGTTCATTTTTAAAGCCTGATTGCCTGTTTTGTTTGCCCGGACCAAGTTACAGCTGTAGCTATTGGTCATGTCTGTTTGGTTTAAGTCTGAAGGTCAAACACACACAGGCACACACACACACACACACACACACACACACACACACACACACACACACACACACACACACACACACACACACACACANGTCTGGGTCTTAGCCAGAGCTTACTGCCTGACACACTGAACTGACAGCTGCCCCAGCGAGCCTACAACACACTGAAACACACATGGTGACATATGACAACACGCTGGCTCACACACAGCCTGCCATGACATATCAAATGTAAAGTTAACATGAGAAAAACCCTTTAAACTTCACTGGCTGTTTTAAGCTTTATCGATCTGGTGCTTCTCTTCCACTTCTCTTCCTCCTCACCCCTTCTGCTTTCTGTTGGAGTAGGAGCTAATTATAGCACAGTTGCTGTTTTTTTGGTTAAATTACAGGCTGGTTGACTTCGCTGGAAGCTCTGTGGTCTGTTAAAGACTATTACAGTGGACCTGAATTAGTGCCACGTCAGCAATAGTTAGACCCTCAGACCCTTCCTTTCCTCTTTTCCTACCTTTTTTCCTGCATTTCTACCCAAGTTTCATCCTTTTAACTTCTTTCTACCCCTCATTATTTATTGTCCCTACTTCCTTTCTTTTTCTTCTTTTTTCCAACCTAACTCCTCTGTTTCTGCTACTGCACACTTTTAGTCATTGTGATATTTGGTGCGGAGCATTCTTATGTATGTGTATGTGTACAGTAGTTGGATGACTCCTGAGTCAATGCCCTCTCATCTTCACATAATCCCCTGATATCTGGAGACTTGCCCAGTGACTTACTGGCATTATTATGCCCTGTGTACATGTATCAGGCAGTGCTGTACCCATTCAGTGTAATAGATTCCTGCCTCACCACAACTACATGTTAACCACATTGTAAAGCAACTTAAAAAAAAACTCAGGATGCATCCCAAACATCTTGTAAACAGCTGCCAACACTTTTCATGCTCACTACACATGAGATGCGCAACCTACACTATGCGGTATGAGTCACTGTCTAGCCAATGGTATGCTGACACACTCTATATAGTATTACTGAGGATCTAAGCTGTTAATCTGTCGGGTTTCTTCATCGTATGGAGCTGCTCCAGAAAAAAACATTTAACTCTCTCTGAGCGCAAAGATTTCTAAGATCAGTCGAAGACAAGAAAGAAGCATCACATCAATTGCACATTTATACTTATTTATACTTCTATGACTAGCGTATTGCGCAAGTTGCACTGGCTTGCTTTTTTTGGCATTATAGATGTATTTC
Organism: Rastrelliger brachysoma; assembly: GCA_024605115.1. Lineage (NCBI taxonomy): Eukaryota > Metazoa > Chordata > Actinopteri > Scombriformes > Scombridae > Rastrelliger > Rastrelliger brachysoma. Next base: position 10,076 of record JANJYP010060847.1, read on the forward strand.
ATTTAATATCTACTGTATCTTGCAAAAGATTGCATGATATCACAAGCTGTTTTTCCCAAGTCCATCATGGCAAGTCAAGCAGAGCTAAACAATGAGTCAATTCACTGATAAATTGATTGACATAAACTTAATAACATGTAAAAATGATTCATCATTTCAAACAGAAATGAAGAGAATACTCTGGTTACGGGTTCTCAAATATGAGGATTTATTGATCAGTCATGAAAATAGACAGCAGAAGAATTGATAATAAAAATAACTATTAACCCATTAGTAACATTCATGAAATTTTACTTTTAAAAAGTATAAGTAATTGATACAGTAACAATCAAGTCATTCTAATAATTGGCTTAATAATTAAGTATTNCAAAAGTATAATTAATTGATACAGTAACAATCAAGTCATTCTAATAATTGGCTTAATAATTAAGTATTCAAGATGATTTTTATTATACTTTATTGTTCTTGGATTTTAACACTTGAATGTTGTTGCTCTGGAGTATTCAGTAGGTCAAGTCCTTGTTTTTGTGCTTAACTCTGATTCAGGTCCAAGTCAGTGCTCAGGTTTTGTTACTTGACATTCAAACTGTGCCACGTTACTACATGTATCTATCTCTTTTGAGTGTTTTCATCCAGTCATGTGACAGTAGGATTCTGCTAAAATCTAGAGGACCCCCACCCACCTCCCCCACTCTGTAAAAATGTGAACAGTTTGTTTGGTTTGCACTTAGATGATAATTAATGCGTTTCACCGCCAATCCCACCATACTGCTTGGAAACCTTTCCGTGCTTCCCCTCACACCAGCCTCACTGCCAGCCTTTGTCTATACACACTTTTCACAGCAATGCTCCTCCACACAGTAAAATGAAGTAAAAAAAATATCAGTTTCCATTCACAAATATATACATGATTGCCCACAAGTAAGAGTCCTCTTCTTTGTATTTGGCATACATGGGTCACCCATTGCAACTAAATGGGCAAAGGGGGGATGCTT
>JANJYP010060906.1:0-23594 GCA_024605115.1 Rastrelliger brachysoma
CCCAATTGTCTAGTAAATAGACTCTTTGATCGGCATACCACTGTGCAACACTGGAAGCAGTTTCGCCTCTTGTGCAGCTTGTATCCTGTGTGTACTAATGTTTTGAAGGATTATGATTTCAGGCCGGTACATGCTATATTTGCATATTCTTAAATGAACAATTTTGGACCAAAAAATAAGGAGTGAAAACACTAATCAATGATTTTAACAAAATACTTATAAGCAGAAAAGTTAGTGTTTTTCTTTAAGAGGAAAAGTGGATTGGATTTAGAGGAGTCTTCAATCAGTGGCTAACTCAGTCTTGGCATGTTCTTACTAGTCAGGAGTTGTTAATTAAACAGCACCTATTAACCTATTAATACCCTGAAGACATGATTTAGACTGTGTGGATAAGGAAAGTAACATACTGCATATTGCCTGTTGGCAAATTTTCTAGAGGAGAGTGCAGACGCAGGATAAACCAGGAAGTTAAAGAATATTTACATTTATAATGTTTCGTAATGTGTCTGAAATGTGTTTTCAGGCAGGGGCAGTACGGGAAAGAGGAAAAAGGAGACAGTGAAGAGAGAGAGAGAGGAGAGAGAGAGAGAGAGAGAGTGAGAGAGAGAGAGAGAGAGAGAGAGAGAGATTCCATGAGGAATGATGTTTGGAATACCAGTGAGATGTTATCAATCCTGGGCGGCTGCCCATCTCTCAACCCCTCACTACTTCAATTTCTTGGCTTTTCACAAGAAGGCACAAATGCAAAAGCACACACAAACAAGTCTGAAAAAAAGCCTCCTAAGCCGACACACAGCACCCCACAATCATTTCATTTTGCAATCACAGGCATAACTTCTCATCACTGAAAGAAAAGAAGAGGAAACAACTGAGACAAAGTCATAAGGGGAAAAGTAAAACAGACTGAAAGCTTAAGAGCTGTCGCTTCATTGATACTTAGAAGAAAATGCTTTTGTGCACAGCTAAATGCAACAAATGAGAACTAGTTGTGCATGCCAGTGTCTTTTCACTTGATACAGTACCAGCGCCTTTCAGATGCTTGCGTGTAAATGAGCTGGCATTAAAAGAAAGCTTTAAAGAGCCATGTTAACCTTTAACCCAATCCACCTGCTGCTTAATTCTCACTCTCTTTTTCTACACTCCCTCTCCCTCACAACAAAGCTACAAAGCAATTAGAGGATTAATCTGCAACAATCCAGGGCTAAACAAAGCCAGTGGGAGGGACAGTAAAAGCGTGAGGAATGAAATCAAACATGTGTGTATGTTTCTGGGTGCATGTGTGTGCACGCGCTATAATCAGGTCTAATCTGACATATCCAAGAGATGATTCCATGGAGACTAGTGATAGATTAAAAGAGAGAAATTATGTTTTCGCTCTCTGTGTCTCACTCAGGCTCTATCACTCTATTTGTGAGATTAAAGAAAAATTCACAAGAAGGAGAAAATGAATTGTAGTGCTTTGCAGTTCAGTGAGGAGGCAGATGTGTGGCATGTACTAAAAAAATCTCCTGAGCATAAGTCTGTATAGTCAGGCAGTCAAGGGGTAAAGAGAAGTTCTGCAAACATTTGGTATTCTTCACAATTTAAAAGTATCTTTTCCTCATAACTATGAAGTAAAAAGTGTCTGCCAGAAATTGTTTCACTTGTAAAACTGTGAAGTATTCTTTTCTGTTCTGTTCCAGCATTACACTTTATCAGATTTTTTTTAACCCAAGTGATCCTTAGCCCAAGGCACTAATGCTAAAGATAACAACTCTGTTTTCTTCTGCACACAGACGCACACACCTACTGGCAAAAAACAAAAACACACCTGTCTGCTCGTTAACTCACACTTGTAATTGCAGAGAAATTAGTAACAATTAGCTTTCGAATTCCAAACAAGCAAGGAGATGAAGCAGGCCAAATATGTGTTATGCCACAAGAATGTGTGCTGCTAACACACAAACACACATATTGAGCCTGTTTCTCTACTGATTTGTCTTAGTTTTAAAGATGCAGGTTTGACCTAAGACTGCACTGCCTGCTGGACAGAAGAAAAGAACAAAAAAAGTATTTGCGACACAAAAACAACAGACTGGGCTTGTTGCTTTAGACAAACATACACATTTCTTCTTCAATGTCCTTCTTACTAAGGCTGTGTAAAATGTGATTGAGGGTAAAGCTGTTCAGAAGCAGTGGGTTTGAAAGCTAATGCGACACATACGACAGGATTTACTACTTGTCAGTGGTGTCATTTCACTGCTTATTTCATTGGGGAGCAACCCCTTTGAATTGTAGCTCGGACATAAAACACTGCAGTTTATGAATTATGCATCTCCTAACACTTTAAGTATGGAATTATGTCTTATGGATAAGCCAACGTGTTAAGTACTTGGCACTGACATATCACCTTTGATGCTAACAGGTTAGCGGCTGTTTACATGTGTGCTGCGTGCCAAAAATAAGATGACATCTCTCTATCCATCATTTTGTTATCTCCAACCGTATAAACTGGTCAATATAACCACCATTGGAACACTGACAAACAGAGCAGTACTAACTCTACATGACTACTGTCTGTTTACATGAAGCTGTTTTTTCTTTTCAATGTAATTGCAAATAACGTTCAAGTTAAACCCACTTTGGGGTTAAATGTTAGATGATTTATTTTTCCATTTTGTTGAAAATATGCATTCCCCAGGTAAAAAGAGGCTTATGAGGCCAGGATACACATACACAAAAAAAATCAAATATAGCAAAACTGACCAAATTGCTTGTTAATGCTGTTTTGGAAGTTAACACTGTTCTTGTGAGCGGGCTATTTTTTGATGGAGTCATTAACCTAAATTCAAAAAGATTAAAGTAACATACACTGTGAAATACCACCATTTCCGTGATTGCAAATTATATCCCCTGCATCTAAATATTTTATTCTTATGTGGGGACGCTGCTGGTCGAGTATACACATTCATTGGTCCTCCTCTGCAACTCAGAAATAGAGCTGGACATGTCTTATGCTATTAGAAGACCGGATATTAGAACTTTAGTAAAATACTGAAGTCTTAGCTCTTAACTTGGCCCATCTTCTCTCATGAAAAAGCAATGTGGTGCAATGCGGCCTGGTATAAGCTTTTGAAGTCATCCTGATCCATTCAGCATGCGTTAATTTAGCATAGCAGGACACAGAAGTAAAGAGATGTCAGGTCCCATGATACAGTGAATTCACTATTTTCCACTTCTACCTTTGAGAGCTCCAAATAACATTTTTGACATGGAAATCTTTCGACTCTCAGAGATCTATATAATAACTTATAATCAGCTCTAAAAAGCAGATTACCTGACATCTTGTCTCAAACATGTGGAAAAGTTATCTGTCTTGCTTTTTTGTTTTGCTCCATTCCCTTCACACCTTTCACAGCAGTAGTGCCCACTACTGTTTCTTTTAAGGCAGATCATGTTACTTCTAGCAAAGAAACCTTCCTCTCTCGCTCTCTCCCCCACTGGCTTCCTTCGCTCTGCTAACCAACCAGATGACTTTCATCTAAGAGAGAGCGCAATGGAGAGGGCGAGATAGACAGATACATAGAGATACAGAGGGAGAGAGAGAGAGAAAGAGAAAAAGAGAGAGAGAAACTAACAATGAAGCCTGGGTTTTTCCACACTGCAGAAACTGTTCCCTTCTTTTAACAGAAGAACAAAAGAGATGGCCTGAGCCGCACCTACCTCTGTTTTTTAATTAAGCATGTCCCTTGCTTTCACACGCATGCACACGGACACAGGCTCACACACAAATACACACACATACACTAAGGTAATTAAAGTGGCAGATCAGATCCAGTGAGAGGCAAATAATAGGCCAGGAATGCCTGCTTTGGACACTGCTAGTTCTGATGGGAGAGAAGGGCTAAGAGACTCCTTGGCCTATTGTTTTTCTTGCCCCCTCCCTTCCTCTCTCTTTCTCTCCCCTATCCCTCCATCTGCTTTTCAGTAGCTCCCTGAGAGACTGAAAGGCAGTCTAAAGCAGGGGATTTCTCTGCTTTTTTATTTCTTCCAATTTTCCTTCTATTTCACTGACTCAGGTTATTCTCATAGTGCTTCCAGTTTAGATAGAGGTTTGATCCTATATCGAACAGGAGATTAAAGAAAAATGACATAGTTCTATAAATACAAAAGGTGTTGCATAAAGGCTACCAAATGGTTCAAATTTGCATTTGTTAAGGTCAAATGACACGTATCAAGTTTGCTGGGCTGTAATTGCTGGCTGATAATAAATAAAGTGTTTAGCAAAAGTGACAAGAACATGTCCACAGTGCAGATCTGGCACACTGAGCTTCTGGTGATGTCAGAGTCTCCTCCTACCTTTGTCCTCCTGTCAGACTATCATGCATTAGCCAGAGTTGCAGCCTGTTAAATGCCAAACCTGTAATTGCAGCGTCGCCACACTGCCGTCTTTGTTTACATGGGGATCTATTAGGTTCAAATTCTTCATCACTAACTGTCCAACATTTTAATGCAAGGGCAGACAGTGCTGTTAATACTGTGGCGAATATTTATAACAGCTCTAAACAATGGAATTAAGCAGATCTATGCATTGGGATGGGATCATCTAAGTTCTAAAATGGTGATTTTCCCTTCACGTGTCAAATTCTTTGAGGACAGCCAATAACTGGTTAAATTAAATCCAGACTGAATCCTAAAGGTGACCCATGAAAGCTAGTAAAGTCAAACAACAAAGTCAGAGGACAGCATGAGACTGTGGCTATATGTCCATTCCTTGAGGTCTCCTAGAAGGTCATCCCTCTCTCGGCATGTGGCCCCTCAGTCAACACCAAATCTTCTATCAAAATGTCACCAAGCGTTACCCAAAGACAAAGGCGAAAGGCACTGTGAAAGCCCCTGCATCCATCTCCCACTGTCAGTGCCATGAATAGGCCTACTCTGGTCTAATTAGACCTGTTTATTTGTTGCCATGCAGATATGGAGGGATGAAAAAACGAAGTGGATGAAGGAGGAGGAGAATTATCTTCTTCATCACATTGTGAAAGGGGCTTCGGCTACCATCAAAGAACGCCAATGCATGCCTGCACACACACACACACACACACACACACACACACACACACACACATATATGCACACAATCACAGAAGTGGGTCTAATGCTCTCTGTCTAAAGTGTTAAAAGAAAAGACAGAGGGAGAAAATTGCAAAAGGATGAGAGGGGGGAGGGTATTTGCGTGACCGAGTGCTTTTTGTCTTCTTTACTTCTTAACCTCACAAAGGGTTTTCATGCAGCCCATGTTTGTAGCCTGGAGGTGTAATATTAGACACTAGATGCAGTGGATTCTCCCCGATGCCTCCCACCCCCCACACACTCTTTTCTGTCCGCCTGTCCTCTTCCCTGTGTCTCCCTTGTGAGCAAAGGCCTTCATTACCAAAAGACACCTTATCATTATTGCAAGGTGTGGCCCAGACACCTAAAGCAAGCACCACTTCATTTAGCACAGGAATCTTGTCCGACAAATTACTCCTCAAAAATGCCTTTTAGTGAATCAAAATCAAAATTACGCCTACATGAGCAATGTTTTCAGATCATAGAAGGAGTCAAAAGAATAGAGAGAAGGGTTTAGAGGAGGAGGGGGAGTAAAGATAATGAGGAGAAATGTAGAAGACGGAAGTGGGATCTTTTTCTTTTCCTAGAGCAAGTATGCAGGTCCTATCCCTCAGGTTGATGACAAGTAAATTGCTCTGATTGGTCGCTTGGGTAACATTACACCCAACTACCCTCAGGTGTGTACCTGATATTTCATTGTTAAATGAAAAAATATACAAATATATATAAATAGGCAACACAGGAAATATGCAGACATGTGAGATGAGAGAAAACAAAAACAGACAAGTATACAAAAATAAACTTGTTGACCAGGTAAGAAGAAAGAGGTCATGTTGTCTTTTTTTTTTCTCCAAGCAACAAGAGAATTATATCACTCAAGTCACAGATGGGTCCCAAAATCTGATCGAGGGTCATATTACACCAGCCCTTATCCCAACTTTAACAAGGATGAGGTGAAAACATCTCTTTAGTTCCCCAGTCACTGCTGAGAGACTACCCAAAAGACTATAGGATTTCCTACTGAGTTAAGAGCCCTGTCAAATTTATTTCCGTTAAGAAGTTTTTCATTATAATATTTTGCATGTGTATCCTAGGTCAGTGTCAGTATTTATCTGCTGGTTGTACATCTTCATAGAGACAAAGTTTAATGGATTAAAGACAAATTTGACTGGATTAACATTTTTACAAATGGACTTTGGGCTTACACAGTCCAGTCTAAATATATGCATAAGTCTCATGGCTTTGAAGAGGCAATATTTCAAACTAAACTCAAACTGAAACATGAAAATAAACAGTCAGACACTGCTGGGTCGCAGTCACCACTTACTGCCCTTGCTAAAGATTTTTCCAGCATCAAAGGCAAAGCCAATCTACATAGCTAATGCCTCCACTTTTTTTTCCTCCCCTTCCTCGAACTCAAAACAGCAAAGACCGAGGGGAATGAAAAAAAAGTGGGGATTTTTCTTTTGCCGGCAATCTGGAAACACTCTCTAGTTAATTAGGGTTGATTGGAAATGAACCGCACAAACAAAGGGCAGCCTATGCCCTGACTATTATGATCGTGCACGCGTGCGTACACGTGTACAGGGGTGTACTATAACCACCTTAGATGCGCACACTGCTAGAAGCTCCACTCTCCGACTCTTCCCCTCGCGCTCTCCCTGGTAATACCCCCCCCTCGCCTGACCCCCTCCCATCCACCCCCCAGATTAAGGGAATGCACCGCCAAAGAATGTGTGACGACCTCCACTGCCACGGAGCAAAACTTCCAGCCCCTGACGCCACAAAAGGCAAGAAGGTAATTAAGTTTGAAAGAATAGAAGCACTGCCACAAACAATGCACCAGTGTCCATGGGGGAGGGGGGGTTAGAGGGGGTGCTTGTGTGTGTGTGTGGATATGTGTGTATGTGTGTGTGAGTAGGGTCGGGGTGGCGGTGGTGCGGGGGGGCAGAAAAGCCATTAACATTCAGTGGCCGGGTGAGAGAGAGAGGAAGGAGGGCAAAGGGGAACTGAGGATGGCATTCTCTCTCTCTGTGCTTCTCCCTGTCTTTCTCTATCGCAGCACGACTTGTCTGTTCATTCTTTTTATTTGACTCTCTTCTTTCTATATTCTCTCAATTGCCCTCACATCTGGTTTGGATGGTTTGGAACCCCCCACCCACCCCTCTTTGCTCCACCACTCCTTTTCTCCCAAATCACCCCCCACTACACTGCAACAGCTCTCCAATGCTCTTTTTTGCCCTTTTGCTATTTCTTGTAGTTGCACCCCATGCGAGAGGTGCCCCCCTACTGACAACACACGCAACCTTTTTTTTCTATTCCAGCTCCAGTTCTTGATTATCTGCTTTGCAAGGCTAAGTTTGACACTTTGCATATGCTGAAGCCTGAGAAGAGAACTAGCAAATGTACACGCACAAACTCTCTTGGTTACCACCTGAGAGTGCTAAGAGATAACTAGATTACCACCCTACACACACATGGACTCCGAACATACAAACACAAAACATACACAGGGAGCTTTCATCTTTTTTGCCACATCTCCAGCAAAGCAGTTTAACTCAATTAGTAAAGAATGTAATTTTATTTACAGACTCCCAAGTAACTCATAACACACACACACACGCCTGCGCGCACACACAGACCCATACCCACAGACTCACACAGTATAAGCAAACTGTCCCTCTCCCACGTGGTTGCAGCTAAGAAAGAAGTATTCATTGCTCATGCATGTGTGTCTGTCTGTGTGTGCGTGTGTGTGTGTGTGTATAAGAGAGAGAAAAAGAGAGAGAGTGAGTGAGAGACACAGAGAAAGAGAGAGAGAGAGAGAGAGAGAGAGAGAGAGAGAGAGAGAGACAGAGAGAGAGAGAGAGAGAGAGAGACAGAGAGAGAGAGTGTGTGTGTGTGCATGTGTCTTCGGACAGTGGAAAGATCATGAGACACATTTACGTCAAATGAGTGAATCAGACAAACCACTGCTAATTTCAATGAGGGCTTCTTTTAAAAAGGAAGGAGGAGGGTGTGAGAAATAGAAGTTAAAAGTCAGAGAGGCAGACTAACAGTGGCAACAATAGGTAAGAGAACGAGAGATGATAACACAAAAGCAAAAACTTTGTGTGGGTGTTTTTCACATCTACTGTCCATCTCTCAACACAACTGAGGGAAGCAAGTCACCAACTAATTGTGGTTTGGCGGCGTTATGTGTTTAGTAATCTGCCTCTCTTTGTCTCTGCATCTCACCAGAGACATGGATTAGTGCTAAAATGATGACTGCTTAATCCTTGATTTGCCTGTACTAAATAAATATTAATCTAGCCTGCTCATCATGCTCTTGTAAAGTACAACATACACAATATGAAAGGGCTTAGCTGTTACATAAATCACAGCCTTATCTTTTGGATGAGGCTAAAGCATGAGACCATACACACAAACACACGCACACACACACACACCTCCTCTCTGCAATAACATAGCAAGTTGAAGGGGGCGGGTTTGCAGGGTGGGATTATTTGCCCAGTGAAATTAATAATCCTGCTAAATACAAAGCCTGAAAAAAAAATCTGGTCTCTCAAATGCATGTTTTCTCTTGGGGTGTACGGATGCACACAATTATGTACCAGCCCAGGAAAAAAAAAACCAATCACTCATTGGTGTTGATTCAGACCCCTGTCTATCTCTCACTCTGCCTCTCAGCAGGTTTGTTTAGAAAAAATACTGCTGGGAACATGAAATATGAAAGCTACCATTGCTCTCTCTCTCTCGCTCTCTCTCTCTCCCGCACACACACACTTAAATTGACAAGGCCCTGGTAGTGCAGCGCAGAAGAGGTTAAGCAAACACTGTCCACGTCAGTCAAGGATAGCACACACTCACAGACAGACACACAGAGCAGTCTCTGACGCAGGCATTTCACATCCACCTGGCAAATATAAACGGCTGGTTATACTGTATCAACTACCATGAGCCTCAAATTCTCTGCTTATTTTATGCTATGATAACTGAGACGCTTGTGAAACAACTTGTATTTGTAACTTATTTTAAGACTCAAAAGGAGCATGATATATTCTTAAAATACTTTCCTCCTCACAGGCACAGCAGCCTGAAATTAAAAACTGAAATCAGTTTTGCAAGAGCTCTGAGTCCTGCTGATATTTTGGAACCTATTATTAAGCATTACAAACTAATGTAGTAACTCCCGCTACTTGTTGCCAGAACCTCATTCCTTTTATAGTAAAGTGAAAATGTCACAAATGTTGCCCTATTTGGTGAAAGATGTCTATCAGGATCAAGTGCCATGTGAGCCACTCTACTGTGTGTGCTGAAAAAACATACTGGTGCATAGGCTGCTTATTAGTTAATAGATAATACTACAGTGTGGCTGCTGGCCATCTTAAATATTAAGTATTACTTTATTATAGTGTGAACAGGTAGGGACACCTTATCTCCACTGTCTCAAAGTCATCTAATTTATGTTTGCCAAACCTGAAGAGAAGGGAAGAGAAGAGAAGAGAAGAGAAGAGAAGAGANCCATCTAATTTATGTTTGCCAAACCTGAAGAGAAGAGAAGAGAAGAGAAGAGAAGAGAAGAGAAGAGAAGAGAAGAGAAGAGAAGAGAAGAGAAGAGAAGAGAAGAGAAGAGAAGAGAAGAGAACATCTGCTTTTACAGTTAACAGTAAGGACACAGAGACACCTTGCTAATTGTGCAGACATATCTCTGACATGCGACCGAACCTTTCAGTTATTTTCTAGGGGGAACAATAAAGTTTAAAGTTCAAACCCCCACTGTTTTCTAAAGACGGTACTCGGCGGGACCCTAGCCCTGTTATTATCTTCATAAACATAATCATAGGGCAGGTATCCTGACTGACGCCACAAGCTATGTGCCCCTCACTTAAACATCTCCCGAGCACTTCTCTGACACACCACAAAAAGACCATTAATGTCTTGAGCATTTCAACAGGGAAAAATGTGCGGGCCTTGCATAAGAAACAAGCAGATGAACACACATTTAAGCACACTTGTGTACAGAGATGGGAGTAGGCACGAGGGATTTGTGGAAAAACACAAAACACAAATGCACACATACCTTTTGGCTTTCCAAGAGCTCGAATACTCGTGACAGGTCTAATTTCTGGACCCAGGGAATTACTAATTAACTTAAGCTTTTGGCTCTCTATTTAATTAGAGAGGTCTCCAAATGAACTTTAGACCAAAGCCATTTGCTTTTTAAACAAACCCCCTTTTTCTGACAGCTGTTGTGAGTTTGCCCTCTTCTCACAAAAACCACAAGGAAAGCACAGTTGTTATTTATGCCATCATAGGCTCTTTTTCTGGTTACCGTGGGAGGGAAGAAAGAGAATGGGGGGAGGAGAGAAAGAGAGAGAGAAAAAATGAGCAATGGAGTTGAAAAGTGTACATTTTAATTGGATTTCACTACAAACAAACATCTGTCAGATGTAATTAGCGTGGTTTTAGATTAGCACCGCAATATTCCTTTATCAAATAAACACCATGTCACGCAAATCCAAGGCCAGCCCGCTGAGAGGGAACTGAGATGAAATGGACCCATTACCTTACTGTTCGCTGTAGGAAATAACCACTATTAGATACAAGTGACACAATAGCATATTGAAATCTAAAATGTAACATAAAGAGACTCACTGTTTATTTACTGTTAGATTATAAATATGAACTCTAAGTCTTGCTGTCCATCTTTCTCTCTCTTTTTTTGTTTCCCTGTACGTATGTGAGTGTTGCATTGCCCTTAATGTGACAACCAGAGAACCGTGGAGGTCAATGACAAGGCAACTGAAGACCAGAGTCAGCAATATCGCACTTTTTTTTTTTCTTGCTCAAATACACACACACATGCACACACAGATTACTCTTACAGCAAAGTAAAGCCATGTTTTAACAGTCATGGTACACATTTATTATTTTTTTTAATTATACAAAGCAAATCTCTGTCATTACTTTAACAATATAAAAAGAGTTACTCTGACAAGCCAAAGAGAATGCAGGGTCATCCATCACCACATCATGACACTTGTTTGGGTATTGTGTTAAGGAAGGGGTGCATTCTTCAGCTATACTTTGCTTTTTTAACAGTTCCTCCAAAGCCTTCCTATATCTGCTCATCTAAGCTGGGATGAAACACGGCAAAACTCCCCTCTTTATTTAGTCTAGGGGCAGAGAACTGATACATCAGTGAAACCGCTGACAAAACCGGCCCCGTTAATACCTACAATTTCATATACAAGAACATTCCTACGCCTGCTCTGCTCTTCTTCTTTACTGTCACAGGAAAAAAAGGAGTCTTATTTTTTTCCCCTTTCTTTTTAAAAGCAAATAATTAAAGATTATTCCACGGCTGGTGCCAGGCCAGAAAAAAAGAGAGAGAAGGAAGATTTGAGAGGGATAGTGTTGGCTGGAGTTTCCTCAGGGGAGTTGTGGGGACACATGCTTGCTTGCCTGTATTAGATCAGACTGAGACACACACACAATACTTTGAAAAAGGAAATATCCTTTAGTATTTTGTAATACTGATCATATATCTGTTAAGTTTTAAATTTAGCCAGAACTATGACCATAATTAATGTGGCCATATGGATCATTATTGTGGCACCTGACGCCTGCTTAAGTAATATATATATTTTACCCAAGGGCATTCCTTACAATAACGTTATCCTCCAAGTACACTTGTAGTGTAAATCACATTTACAGGGTCTAAAGAAAATTATAACTTCTTTTTTAATTGTACAAATTCTCACATAACTAGGTCAGTGTTTATTATAATAACAATAATAATAATAATAATAATAATAATAATAATAATAATAATAATAATAATAATAATAATAATAATAATAATAATAATAATAATAATAATAATAATAATTGAGGTCTTCATGCAGCTAGAACTAAATTCTTTGGTAAATTTGTCTCATGTCTCATTACACTGNTTGAGGTCTTCATGCAGCTAGGACTAAATTCTTTGGTAAATTTGTCTCATGTCTCATTACACTGTTTGTTTAAGCCCACAAGTCATGCATTATTAATTAGCCACTTATTCCCTGACGAGCCCTGCCAATGGCCTTGATATCCACATGCAATTGCCTTCAGGAATACCGCATGCCAATCATGTTGTATAGGGAGCCACACATGCATGCGCAGAAATGTGCAGCTGCTGACGCATGTACAAATAATCCCCATGAGCTGCAGAAAAAAAGAGAAGGTGATTTGATGCAGATATCCTGCTGGAAAAAAGGTATCATTGTTTAATCTAATTTTTGCTGCACTTTATCACCTTTTCTATCTTTTAAATTCCCACGGATATACAGTACCACCCTCTCCTTACTTCTCCTTTTTTTTTCCTTAAGGTCTAATGTGCATATGTCATGTGACTGGGCTCTCTGCCTCTTCAATCCCCGCCTTTGTCTTTGGCCACTGAGGAAGAAAATGTATCATTTGTCATGAGACTTCTTGTGCTATTGTGGTGTATCTTTTCTCAAACCTGGAGAAACTTAGTCATTCATCAAGTTTTTCCCCTCCTCTTAACCCACAGCTTGTCTTCAACTTCTGTTTGGATGAGGTAGTTGTGCATATTTTTTTTGTTTATTTTTGTTTCGCCAGATTTTACAACTATGAAAATACTTCTGAAAGCAATCAATAAAATGTGGCATATAACTTTTTGTATTGTGCATTATTTCCTTGATAAGTACAATAGGGAGACACATTTCTAATACAAATGCCTGCAGAATGATTTGTTGAAAGTTTAAGATGAGGACTCTTAGGCACTCAAATGGACCTGAAGGGCTGAGCAAGTGTCCTTCACAGTGACTGTATCAAGGAGCGTAGAGGACAAGCAATGTCACAGTCTGAAAGGTAGCTGCAAGCTTCAAGTTTACGCTGATGTACTGAAACAAAATGAGTGTGAATCAAAATGTACAGCAAGAATGGGAAAGTCGCTCTTTGCATTCTAATTGCCAGGTCACTGTTTGTGATTAACTCCCTTCCCTACCTGACACGCCAGGCCTGTCAATAGAAAAAAAGCAACATAAAACAGCAAGAGATGCAAATGAAACCAATGGTGAACATAAAAGAGAAACACCAACAGAGAGACACAGAGAAAGAAAAATCACTGAGACAATATAAGATAAAGAGACAGGCCTCATTTTTTCACCAGTCCATTTTGTTTGACCTAAACCTGAGAATCTCAGCCACCCCCAGGGCCCACAGGACCTCAGATCAAACAGACAGAGTCCTCGAACACACGGCCCCGATTGTTCTTTCCCCACCCTATAAAATCCCCCCACTTCCACTTTGAAATGAAAAGAATAAACATATTATTCTAAATGAAATACCCAGACCCATGTTTTTCCATGGCTAATATCCTGTACGAGATGGCTGATGCAAAATAGGCAGGAGAGCCTGAGAACGGGATGGAGCGCAGAGGGAAGAGAAAAATCCCCCTCTTTCTATTTTCCCTTAAGAGACTGATGAGGGCCTGGCGAGATGAGAGAGAGAGAGAGAGAGAGAGAGAGAGAGAGAGAGAGAGAGAGAGAGAGAGAGAGAGAGNAATCCTTACTGGCTCGGGACCAACAGCAACAAAAACATTTAGATAACCGCGCTCAATAATGAACGATTTCAATGAGGACAAAAATTACATTTCCTACAGATAACATGCCCCCTTCCCATAACAGAGCCAAAAGAGCCTCGGAACCACGTCATGCTCAACAGTGGTGCACTGGAGTATTATGTTAGGGGAAGGTTGTAGTAACTATATTAGTATCCTTTTACCTCGCCAGAGACAGTACTTTACTGGTTGTGAGAAGATAGAGTTAGTAGAGCAGAGAGAGAGAGAGAGAGAGAGAGAGAGAGAGAGATAGAGAGAGAGAGAGAGAGAGAGAGAGAGAGAGAGAGAGAGACAGAGACAGAGACAGAGACTGGGAGAAATATAGACCCTGTATGACAACTTGACTAACTTCACTGGAAAAGCAACAAATCACTCTTCAACTGACTCGGCCGGAGCTATAACACTACCGGCGGCGTAGCTCAAACGATTACCGATCGGCAATACACACTACAAGGGCCACTCAAAATAACAGTCCCACGTATACATAACTGAGGATCTCTGCAGCGCACTTGATCCTCACAGGTGGTGCGGGTCACAGCGAGAACGCCGTCCCCACCTTTCCCATCCACTAAGCGCTCACTTCCTTTCATGCCAAAGTCTGTCAAGTTGCTTGAGAGGGGGAAGAATCAAGAAAAGAGGAGATATAGCGTGGAAAGGAGGCAGAGAAAGAGAGAGGGAGTCTTTGTCCTCCTCCACTCAGCTCCAGCACATTTCCTCCTCGGGTCTGGCCGGCATTAGCATATGAAAGGCAAGGGAAGGCGTGCAAAAGGTCAAAGAAAGAGGATCCTGTCCAATGAGAGACAACAAAAACAGGCCACACCGGCCTTTGTGGCGTTCATGTTCTCCACCACCCTACCTCACACCCCCTCCCTCAACCCAGGATCATTTCCATACGCCAGATGCAATAGCAATGATGACGGTTGATCATAAATTACTCACAAAGTCGAGTCGGGTCATATGGAAGTCACGGTGGCAATTTTAAGCTGCGTCACCACCCTTCTGCCCCCCTCCTTACCACCAGTACTCACACACACACAAACACACATAGCATTCACATAAAACACACCTGCCTCACAATTCCACAGTTCCCTCTACCCAGACAATATCCAACCAAATCCTCAGCAAACATCTCAATAAAGGAAAATGTAAGAACAGTGTAGTTTGATTTGATCCATGAAAGCCGCTCCCTTCCTTCCATGTAAATGCTACCTGAGCCACATCCATCCACTACATAATTGCACACTCCAGTGCTTTAGGGGTGCAGTTTAGTATATACATGGAGGCTTAGGAAGCCTGGAGTTTACCAGTCTCTACAGTTACTGTATTATCATACATATTGCCTCACATGACAGCTTCCATCTGCTGGCATTCGAACAAACAGCCGAAAACACCAGCCTGGTGTTTCCGGGGTCCTCTCCAGCGAGCACAGACCTCTACCGGCAACAGCGGCCAGAGACAGAGGGACTGGAGTGGAGAGAGAGGGAGGGAGGGAGAGAGAGAGAAGAGGGGTAGAGCATTTCATCTCTCTTTCATCTCTGTCACCCAGTCAAGCGTTCAATGCCCCATTCAGCGCCTGCCCAGCATTATGCAAAATAATGCTAATCCCCTTTCCCGTGCTTTCACACTTGTATAAACCGCCGTTCCTGCCTCTGAAAAGCAATTATATCAGTTTACGTTCCTGTCAAAAAACAGGATTAGCATGCAAGTACTAGTAGCACCAACTAGGCCCAATCTCTATCCACCTTTGGCTAGCGGGTAGCACAGAACATTAAATGTTTGTCCACCCTCCCCTCCAAAAAAAGAAAAGTCCCGCTGCTCGGTTGGGGGTAGCTATAAAGATGTGTTGTAATTAGATATTTGGATGGAATGAAAAGACAGGCTGAAAGTTTCAAAGGCAGAACTCCTTGTCCCTGTTATTTAGACTTGATCTTTTCTTTACCAGAATCTCCGTCTTGTACAATAATCAAAAACAAATTCAGCTATGTCGCTACACAGTCTCATGGTCGCAGTCTCGCTTCACAGACAGCAGTGTGTTACACATGTGACACACGCAGACTGACACAGATACACACACACACACACACACAACTGAACTGTTGTAGTCCCCTCCGACACAATGCCGCCACATGCGCACAATCTTGCCAATGCACGAGTGCACATGCAAACACACAGCAGACAAGGAAAGATGGCAGAGTATTTTTTTGAATATGCAAATGCTCGTACAAGCGGAACGTGTGTAAATAGGAGTCATTGTGAGCTGGTTTAATCTGGACAGTCAAGCCTCTCTCTCTCACTCTAACCCTCTCATGTTTTGGGGGTAAGGGGGGTGGCATGACCATCCTGACTGACAACAGATCAGGGGACATTAGTCAGCAAAATTAGCCACGTCGTCATGGCGACTAATGAAATTTGGCAAAGTGGCCAGGCAAAGATTTAAATGAGCTAGCTGGTTATGTGCTAGCACGGGGGGCTGGCTGGCTGCTGGCTGGTTGCCTTACACACACCCATTATTCTTTTTTCTGCCGTGGTGGTACAATGGAGTCACTTGTATCCTGGCCGATACCCACCGGCGGTACAAGCTCTCCGCCTGACAATTTGCATATGTTAATATAATTAAGTGCTAATTACACTAAAACTCGCATATTCACAAGCACCCTCCCCGGGAGCTACAGAGAGGCTTGATCTCGTTCCAAGTCTTTAACCCTCCTCCGCCTTTCGCACAGTGTGTGTGATAGAGAGAAACTGTGTGTGTGTGTGTGTGTGTGTGTGTTAGCGGTGGTGCCCCAGGGCTGACACAGGAAGCCCCCCCCCCTTTGAGACAGAATGCTGAGACACTGCAGACTTCTTAGCTTCTCCCCCTACAGGCCTCCCTAAGCCAAGAGACCCTGACACTACAACTGGAGACCTTCACCCTTCATACATACTCTACAACGCCAAGAGAATATCACACCTCAATAACCCTAAAAAATTCAGTTGTGAGGTGGCTCTTTGCATCAAAAACAACATTCTTCAAACAGCTGCATAATACATGTTGCATAAAACGCCATCCATGAAAAACGTTAAGGAGAAGTGTAAAAGTGAGAGAGCCTGAATATGATAACTTGGCCCATCAGAGTAGGACACGACAGGAGCTAAATATATGTCTTTAGATGCTCAAGCAAGGAAACCTTAAAAAAATAAAGAATGTATTTATACCTAGTAAATTCAGCCACATTTCATTCATGTGAGGAAAATGCAGGATACGTTCAATAGTGGGGCTACTCAAGGCTGATGACCAGAAATGATAGCAGTTATGTGAGCCATAGATAAGAGACAAAAAATCTACATGATTCCCCCCAGTGGATGGATGTGAGAGTGTGTGTAGGCCTGCCGTTTTGATAATGGAGGACAGGCGGTTGTGCTTTTCACATCGTAATGGCCGTGAATCAGGGAGGAAGCCAAGCGGTCGTGCTACAATTAGAGCTCTTTTGTGCCTCTTCCTCTGTCTCTTTCTCCCTCTCTTTTCTTGTTTTCACTCGCTGACACTCTCCCTATCAAGGGTATGTTAAAATAGTCTACTCTCCTTCTGCAGCAAAGGCTGAATGAGGGGGGGAAATTTGGGGGAGTGTGGGAGGAAATTCACACTGTGCTGCTGCTGCTGCTGCTGCTGGACACGCACGTATACACGCATGCACACACATGCACCAGATGGTACAGGAAGGAGGATTAAATAAACACACACGCACAGACATACACCTATTGGCAGACAGACGCCTCAGTGTGCACCGTCCCTTAATGAATGTCTATGGGGAGTCAAACGGTCCAAGCTCATTTAGTTGACTCTCAATGAGATGCAGCATTATGACTATGGTAATACGCTCCTCCTTTTCCCCAATAATCATACACAGGTCATTGTGTCAGAGTGATTCATTTCTATCACACACATACGCCAGATGTTATTACGCACGAGAGTAAATCCCTCCATTGGATGTTGATGGCCATATATGCAAAAAAGGCAAGAAGTGGAGGAGAAAGAGAAAAAGAAAAAAATATATTGTAATAGCAGCCCGCCGTGTAGTAAGCCATACTGTTCGCTCAACCATGACGGCTGGTAATGCAGGTTTGGATGTAGCTCTGTGTGTATGTGTATGTGTGTGTGTGTGTGTGTGTGTGAGTGTGTGTGTCTTTAGAGGGGGGGCTCCCCTTTAATACCTGCTACTCGGATTACCACAGCGTCTTAAGTATTCAACCGGACTCATATTTTCCCTTTCTGCCTTTTTAGCCAAATTGGGTGTCTTTACACAGTAAAGCAGCGATATAGCCCTCCTTACTAAGGGCCTATGGGGATCCACGCAGAAGAACATTAAAATGCAGCGATAGCCTTGTTGCAAAGCTCCTCTCTTTTTCTTTCTCTCTCTCTCTCTCTCTCTCTCTCTCTCTCTCTCTCTCTCTCTCTCTCTCTCTCCCTCTTTCTGCAGCAAAGGCTTCTAAATCATCCAGCCTCCTCTATTAGACGGGAGACTTATTGAGGTAGAAACCATAAAAAATGAAGAAGGGAAATTTAATCCCTGAAATATTGATTTGCACATTAATATCAGATAGGCAGAGGGCAATCTAGCCGGGTGGAAATGACACATTGTCGACCCTAAGGAGAGGCCCGAGCCAATCTTCTAGCTGCATGTGTCTTGGGCCCAGGAGTTATAGGACAGACTCAGCCCCTGTCTCCCTCTCTCTCTCCCATCCTCTCCTCCTCCCAGTACCCTCTCATCCCTCTCGGGCCCCCCCTCCCACACCCCCCATCAACCACCACCATCCGCACCCCTTAATGAAGGCTGCAATGCTGAAAATGCATTAGCTTTTAATAATCAAGAAGCATTTTCAAGCCAACAGCTATTGTCCTCCCAGGGCTGTCTGCCCATCTCTCACACTATATGTTTTTTTTATCCCTCCCCTCCACAGCTACGGGTAAAATGAACGTTGCAAGCTGCTTAACTAACATGCAGAGATATACACACCCAGCCTTTGATAGTGCTAAGACTTCCCGCAAAGAAAAACAAAAACAAGAGGCCTGGGCTTCTGCAAACATAAACCTCAAAATTTCCCTCATTTGCAAGACAAGAAAAATAACAGAGATTCTATTACTATAGAATGAGACAATACCATCATTAACTGATGAAATTCACTGCAATTAGACGGGATCATCTTGTCTCATAATTTCACTTTTTAGATTTTTTTCCTATTAGGCCTAAGCTGTATTTTAATAATGAAATGTAGGATTTTATGCAGATGCAATTAAATCGTCACACTAGGCAGAGGATCCATCCTGCCAAAAAAAAAAAAACAAGAGTTCATAGTTTATCAATCTATAAAATTGATCTGATTAAAATTACTATTTAATTGATAGGAAACGTGAGTGGCTTTAATGTTGTGTGTGAATTTAAATATCAGCCTAAAATAGGCTAATTATTATTATCATTATAGTGATAATGATAATAATATTAAAAAGTAATTCTGATTATTAAAGCTATAATAACGATCCTCATTTGCCTTAAATGATTAAACAAAGACATTCCGTATTTTGATTTTAAAAGTGTGCCTATATTCTGAACGCATCCAATAATTCAAACAATTTTTAAAAGTATTATACAATTGAAGAAAAAAATTTAAAGTCTCCAATTAAAGGTATAAATACGTGCTGAAATCCATATTTAAAAAGCCTGAAAAGCCGGGCATAAATAGAGACAGTCTTGTAAAAAGCTCGTCTCTCCTATACTGGTGCACCGTTCATTTGGAGCGTATAGGCTGCAGTCTCTCTACGCACACACACTCCGTTACATACCCGGGTTGGAGACTGACTGGCCCCTTGGCCCTGATGTTTTGTTTTTTTTTCCTCCTGTGCGATCGATGTCCCCCCTGTCACTGTCGCGTCCCAACCCGAGCCAAGTCTATCTACCTACCTCCAAAAAAACAAAACAGCCATGAGGGCGCAAAAATACCTGAAAGCCCCTGCCTCTGCTCTCAGCCTCTTCTAAATTTATACAAAACTAGACTAAAAGACGACTTAAACAAGGTGTTGCAAGTCGCATCTCCGGGAATTAAGAGAATGACAATTTATAAGAGGAGAGAAAATATAAACCTACGGACGCGGATGGGGATCGAGGGTGGAAATGGAATTTATAGGCAAAGGATGGGAGCGGATATTTTTCAAGTGTTAATATCAATGAATATCAGCAGAGTGTGAGTCTATGATACATTCATCTTCCAAACACCGGTACTACAGAAAAACAGAGGACCCGGGAGTTGGCTGGCTCTAAAGGGACTCTCCGTGCTATCAGTAGCCCAACGATCGCTCTCCCTCTTGGGCGACGCAGCCACCCACGCCTCGATAAAGTGGGACTACTTTTTAAGCGCTGCAGGTAAAGATGTATGCACCGTGACCAGCAAATACACCTGGATTTCCTAATCATCATTTCTTAAAAGGTGTTATTTCGGCTATCTGAAACATATACACTTGGTCAAACGAAGGGGGATCGTGCCGGGAGACTGATCGTGTCACTTCGGCCGTGAATGCCTGGAAGGTGCACGAAATCCGATGTGTTCAAAAACTAGCTCTGAGCGCTGTCTTGCATCCAAAATATGCATTCAAATGCAATATCAGATGGTTGATGAGTGAAATCATCTATTGGGAAGTGAGGGGAAAACATCAAGTCGGACCCCTCGACAAGAAACAAGCTCAAAGCGGACATGTCCGAGGGATCGGACTCCTGGAAAGGCAACACCATATCCGCACTGCAAAGCCACAAAAGGGGGAAACGCTTGTCTCGTATCGTGAAACCTAATGTGGAGTATTCAGTGGATCTATCCACTACACTGTGTCAATAACACTCGTATAAACTTTGAAAAAGGCAGGTCTGGACGTGATATCCTACTGTAATACAGCGGACACATGCGTAAGAACGCCTCCGACCCTGTCAGTCGCTTGTTTTATAGTAGCCAAAGCGCCGGAGTTGCACTAACATCACGATATCCGCCTTTATTCTGGACTAAAAACACCCAGCACCTGTTATCCAAACAGCCCCGATGTCAAAGATCCACCAGCAAGATAGATAATCGATACCCGACCCCTAAATTTAACACACACACCCCAAACTACTCAATAAAAGTTAAAGGGAGAGGTGGAAAGGAAAAAAAAAACTTACTTTCTTCCCCCTCCAAAGCCGTCACCTCCGCTTCTCTCTGCTCTTGGGTTTATAAAACAGTCACATCCAGCGGCTTGCGAAATTGGACAATCAAAACGTGGAAAAACAGGGAAAATTACAATAATCCTCCAACTTTATATTGGGAAAAGGGGGTAAAATCACAAATGTCAAGCGTTTTGAGAGCTATCCCTTATTTTGGTTCCGGTGGCGGTGAAACGACGTGTCGACGGGCTGCCTCGCAGTTTCTCTTGTGGACGGGGGTCGGGAAACGGAGGAAAGGAAATGAAAATCCGATATGTCTTTATTCTGCTAATTATTATCGTTTTAGCCCTGTTTAAAAAAATGGCTGATTAAGTTGAGTGCGCATGTCTTTGTGTGTCTATTTCCCGATATGCACTCTGGGAATGGGTAGAGAGACAGAGAGAGAGAGAGAGCGAATGAGAGAGAGAGAGGGAGAGAGAGAGAGGGAGAGAGAGGGAGGGAGGGAGCAAAAGAGACGGAGAGGGAGGGAGAGAGAGAGGAGAGAAGTGTAATTAGTGAGTTGATCAACAGTCTCCACATTGCAAATGACGCGCACACGGAGCCCTGGCGGCCGCATAGGTCTATGCGCGCAGAAAAATCCTTTTGTATGGTTTCTCTCCGAGGGCCAAATCACATGTAGAACAATGGACAACCGCTTCCTGCACACCAAACAGGCTGGACTAAGAAGTACTTAGAAGTACTTAAAAGTCATTTTTGTCTATGAAAACAAGTTTGCCTATTTTTATGCTAAAACGCAGAATGTTGCAACACATCTGACTTGACAAATATAAAATGACTATTTTGTTTTGTCTGTGACACTTATGTGTGTATTATTGTGGTTTGATTTTATTGATTATGACACTACAGGTGAATTACTCATTTTATGATGCGCAGAACGAAGAGTCTGTGATTCCGAATAATGTGAGAAAAGAAAAAAAAACAAACTTGTGTGAGTTTCTACGAGATTTGAAACAATTTACGAAAATGAATGAAACATTTGATCTTTCTGGATAACGCTTTTTTTAAATCTGCAAATGTGCATGAGGTAGCAGAAGCAGCGAGAAAAAACACCTGAGATAAGAGTCGAACCATCAAATCCGTCTTGTGCCGCGCAAAAAGACGGGCCTGCACAAAGAAGAGATTTTATATGTAACATAATTCAGTACAAAGGGACAAAACGCATTCACACACATGTGAGTAATTTACGCTTCACATGGATGTGCAATTTTGTCTTTTTTATATCGTGGCCTATAATAATACACTGTTTTTTCTGGAAGTGAGGAGATTGTATCTGCTGTTGAATATATGGTACTTATAAACATCCAAGCTTAAAAATCAAAGCCACAATGCATCATAGTAATCCAGCACATGTTGGAAAGTCATCACTGCCCTTTCGGGACCGCTGAGGCCCCGTGTGGGTTCAATAGAGCCAAACTGCAAAATCCAATACAGGGTCACACAACCCCCTCTCTATTCAAAGCTCCATTCACTGGCGTTTACATTTAGTGTCCTTACAAAGTGCATCGGTCTGTTGGCCCTATATCCTTTCAATGCAAACCGTTTACTGTGTGTTTTCCCCCGCTTTCTTAATAGTGGCTTTTGGGCAAGAGGAAGACTTTACACAGTCTCAATCGGGGAGAAAATCAAGAGATCTTGTTCGCCTTCATGGAAAAAATCGAAGCTGGGGGTGAATTGAACTGCATGAGCCGGGGCTTGGGATGTGATGATAAGGCTGCTGCTGGCAAGTGAACTACTATGTCTACTTTGCAGCCACATTGACTGGACTGCACTCATACCAACTGGATCCTTAAGAAGCCAAGAGATCCGAGCCCGACCCGACCCGAGGCTGTTTATTCTGGGTTTAGAGAGGTCTCTGACAAAGGGGGTGGGTGGGTCGAGGTGAGGAACAGAGGCGTCACTTTTCACCCGGATCCAAGGCTCCTGCTGCTGCCGCTACTGCTGCAGCTGCCCCCCTGTCCTCCAGGGGGGTTTTCTAGCCTGTCAGCCTTGGGAGGCGTCGCTCACAGACGGCTTGGAGAATCGAGTCAACCCGCTGCTGCAGGATGCGCAGAAAGTCCGCCGCGGCCGGGCGTCGAGCTTCCAAAGGAGTGGACCTATTTCTCTTTTAAGACTTTATACACCTAAACGGAGGACTTGTAGCCATAAATTGTGTTTTTTTTCTTTTCTTTTTAAAAGAGCATCATTATTTCGGTGAAAGGATATATTTCTTTTATACTTTCTAGTGATTAAAATTATGCGCGCTGTTGACATTTTCAGCAAAGTTGCGTTTGTCATTTTATTTGTTTTCAATAAGAAAAAGGAGAAAGTACAAAGCGGATTTAGGGGACTGATATAGGCTACCGCTTATCTTAACCTCCTGCGTTTTGTAAATCCCCCCGGTCTCCACCCTCTCTCTCTCCCTACAGACGATGCTCTTTCTCCGGAGGACCGCTTTACAATAGACGGCGTTAACTAATATTTCGGCCCATTTCCATATCAGCAGCATCCTCAATTAATTATAGATTTTTATCTGTAAACTCACGCTCCGGTGTCTCTGTGTATGTATGTGTGTTTGTGTATGTGTGTGTAAGAGAGAGAGGGGGGGGGCGGGGGGGGTGAGAGAGAGAGAAGGAGAGAGAGAAAGGGAGTGTGTGTGTGTGTGTGTGTGTGTG
>JANJYP010060911.1:0-10145 GCA_024605115.1 Rastrelliger brachysoma
ATCATATCTGACTGCATGATGACAAGCTGTTTTCATTTTATTCACATACTCCATCTTACATCATTTAGTGACAAGATTATAAGATGATGCAAAAAATACATATAAAAGAAACTCTTTCATCATCTGGGGGGCCAGGGTCTGTATAGACAATGTGCAGTCCTGACCCCATAGTCTGTACAGACTGTACAGGGACACAAGTCAGCTTTAGGAGCCTGAGTCTTTAGCAACTATAATAGTGGACTGACTCTCAGATGATGTAATTATAACTCCTCATTGCAAACATTTGCTTGCTGTTGAATTTAGAAGCAGGCATACAGTGTAGTTTTATTACACTGAAGGTTCATACTCGGCTGGTGGTGGATTTTCGCAAACCTGACTGAATAAAGGTATACAGCACTTTACTGTACTGTAAATGTTGCTATAACATATGAGGAATATTATCCAAAGATTCCTTTTGATAAACTCTATATGAACAGTTTATGAAAAGCAATTAATAAAGAAAAAAAATAAAAAAAAATTCATTCTCACATATGAGTTTTCTCACTCAGGGTTATGGGAGGACTGGAGGCCGTCCAAGCATATAAAGTGGAGGGCAGTAAAACACTTCTGAGTGGTTGTCAGTCTTTGTTTGGATATATGCTTGCTTGGCAGAGCCTAAAAAATCATATAGTTGGTTTGTTAGTCTTAAAGACTTTGGTCTTGAGCAAGAAGCACAAAAATGAATTAAATATACTTAAATAAAGCACAGCAGTTTGATCAAATATTTTGGAAAGATGAATCAAGTGCACATGGAAAAACAAACAAATTAATCGGTGTGCCTATGTCATCAGTTTTATTCATGTAATGACCATTGCAATTTTCTGAAGAATGGTAGGTAGCTTATAGTCAAATTTTCATACTATGACTGTGAATCTCAAGACTATTAATATTATACTGGTCAGCATTAAAAGTGTGGTTGGATAATTCACTCTGAAAAGCATATTTGTCTCCTAACATATGGTCAAAAATATGTGAAAATTGTAAAAATTGAAAACTGAGTAAAGACTGATTTATTTCTTCTGTGAAAGAAAAGAACGTGCATACAATCATAAAAGGGATGCGTCACTGACCATGCACCACATAAAAATATAACTACGGTAGCAGGCATCACAGATGCTTTACAGTGCAGGTTTGTTTTTGGCATTGGCATAAGAGGGTTAGTCAGTAGACCACCTCCTATTAGATAAAAGAGTGTGTGATGGCATCAAAAACATGATCCTGTTAACATCCTCAGCCTCTGTTTGATGCAGAAATGTTCTCAATAATCTTCCAGGGCAAAATGCTGTAAACAGGGTCTAATTGAAAAATGATATATTATTATACAGTTACAACAGTTTTAGACTTTCTTTTTAAAGACTTCATCAGCTATGTTATTGATGACCCTTCTTCCAGACAGCATTTCTTTTTCTTTGTCCTTCTTTCTCTTGTCCTGGATATACACACACAGGTGACAAATAAAATGGCATGCACAGGCCTGAATGCTTGAGCCCTGAGGTGATCTGCTGGCTCTGTTAAAAAAAACAAACATTAACATGAAAATTATGTGAATCATACATCGTAGCCTTCACAGCACCAGATTGCAACCCAGTTGAATACTATGGGATATTTTAGACTGACATGTTTGATAGCATTCTCATCAAAACACCAGATGAGGGAATATCTTTTGAAATAATCGCGTCTATCCCTCCAGAAGAATTTACAGACAGCAGAATCAATACAAGGCGCACTGAAGCTGACAGCATATGCTGGCCCAACACTGTGTGTATATGTGTGTGTGTGTGTGTGTGTGTGTGTGTGTGTGTGTGTGTGTGTGTGTGNAGAGAGAGAGAGAGAGAGAGAGTGTACCTCACTGAAGAATCTTCTAGTTTCTTCCCTCTATCAACCCCTGGTGATCAACTAGAGCTATTACACAGCTGAGTAGATTTTTAGTTAAATCACCTCAAAGAAGTAGGAAACCAATCATTTGCACAGGACATGGCTGAATAACAGAAAATTCCTTGATGTGGCCTGCAGATGTATAGGTCTCAGGGGTGGCTGACTGGATTATTTGAGTGCAGTAAAGCCGGTCTGTCTCATCTGTGCATGAGGTAATCTTTTTTTTTCTGCATGCCCTCATTAAGTTTTTCTAATAAATAAATAAATTTAAAAAATGCAGCCTCAGGTCCTTAACATGCACACTCTTTTCTTCAGACTCACTTCACACACTCCTTTATTATAATATCTTATTCATTGGTTGCTACAGATAATTAAGGGTAAAAGTTTCTTATAATAATCAAATTACAGCTATTAGGCTTCCAGTAGCCATATAAGAATCACTGGATGACCGGTGGTCAATCAAGAGGCATGGCAAGGCCAATCGGTGCTCCGCACATAGTTTCTGTGCAAACCTCCAGCGTCCTCAGTTCATATCACTGTTGTTTCTGTTTTGGCCGCTGGTGGCGCTGTGCGTCAGGATAGCGTCACTCTGTCGTCAACGCACAAAGAAGAGCCAGTGAGCAAGAAGCAATAACAAACAAACCTACAGTATCAGCAAGCTAACGCAACTTTGGTTAACCGAGCAAACGGGCAGTGTTTCGTCTTCACAGCGGATACACTTATTATCAGTTTATATCGCACCTACTTTGTATGTTAGGATGAACACGGGCTTTAAAGGAGACGAATTGTAAACTGTCACGGATGTGACTTAACGTAACTATTTACGTTATCTAACATCTGCTAACACTAGCCAGCTAGCATTAATCCTTTCTGTTTGACATTTTCTTGAAGGATCATCTTATTGTCGAGAAAGTAGCTAGCTTAGACATTATAAAGAAAACCCAAGTTAATCGTTTTAACACGGTGACATGTGAGAAAACCAAGTGAAGACAGCTGGGATAACCTGAAGGGTGTCGACATTAGCAGGATACTAAGGTTTGTGCTACTAAACACGAACTATGGTGACTTTTGTTATGTTATTGTATTGTTTTAATATTTCAAACATAAAAATAGTTGTAATAACTAAATCGGAATCCAGCAGGCTAGACTACTTAGACGTAATTAATCGCCTGTTGGAATCAGGAGTAGCTAATTTAGTTTGGTGGTGAGGAAACAATATTAGAGACCCAGTAAAGAGATTTAATATTGCAACACATGTTTACCCGCTTCCTGCTGCCAGCATAACAATGGGGGCTAGGTCGATTATACGTAAACACAGTTTAATTTCTGCATGTTTTTAGTAATTAGAATAATAACAAGCAGTATCTATTAGCTTGGGTTAATTAATAACTTGGGCCATAAAGTAGACTACACATGTTTATGAACAACAACCCTTGTGTTGCTTTTGTGTGACCTCACCCTAATGTAGCCGGCTACTTTAACATGTTTCTGTTAATATATGAATTATTGTAACATGTATCAGTGGAGTTAAGAAGACTCTACCTGGCCTGTCATAGTAAAATAAAGGCCTCCATTCTGTCATTTTGAGATGATCTCGTCCCATGAGATCTCTTTATACAGGCGGACCTCTGATTTTAAAGTGTTTATGATTTTAATGTGTATTAGGATTTGCTTTATCCACAGTGTCTTTGTCCACACATGTAAACAAAATAATAATAATAATGATAATATTTTGGTAAAAAAAGTGTGAGGACGTTTGTTAAAATACTTATAGGCTAGTTTTTGTTAAAAGTTTCTTCAAATTGCTGCTTGAGCAAGTGTCATGAATTTTTTATCCATGTGAGAGTTGTTATTTATGCTGCACAAAAATAATGGTGCTTAATTTCTTCCTGCAGGTAATTACATTGGAGGGGTTACTTTGCAGATAATGAATGATTATTACCAGCAAACCTGTTCACACTGCAGAGTTAAATTCAGTGCAACGTGCCTCATGTTTTATGCAGATGTCCTTTTGTTTATATAAATCTAGTCTTGAGAGGCCATTTGTATTATCTGCCTAAGTCTTCTCTGCCACCGCATAAATTCATAGTGTAGGAGGTAGAGAACGCCTTATACCTTTAAGCATGCTAACGTGCCAGTTGACAGTTCCTTGTTTGCATATTCATGAGCATATTTACACACCACCTGAATTGTCTTATTTGCATTGGTATGTTAATGTGAGGCCGTTATCAAACTCCATGATCAGTCTCAACCTGAAGCCTAAAGCATTTTCCCTCTGGTTGGGAATAATTATTCAATCTTGATTGTGATGTGTGGCTTCATACCTTTCAGTGCAACTGTAACTGACCAAGGATGGTGCACCTCACTATGTGGAGCATGGGAGCTCGACTGAGCATTGTTCTATTGGTTTTCTGCAGCATACTGGCTCCATCACCCACACATGCTTATATCTATGCTGTAAGTAATCTTGGAACTTTAGTGCAAAAACTTCAACTATAATATGATTTCTCAAATTTGCCCAGAGTTTATGACTGTTCTGTGTATTGTTTTGACAGCATCACAGCAATATGTCCTCCATGTTGTTTGAGGACCTACCTGCCTTGTTTGGATTCCCGCTTCCTAAGGATGGATTGATGGTGAGAGCTGAGTATTGCAGAAATGGCTCATACACAAAAAAGATATGTTGTAATCCTTGATGATGACATTTTTGTCTCTGTATTAAAGGGAGTTTTGGTGGTGTCCCGTCCACTTAATGCCTGTACAACAATAGACCCTCCTCCTCCACTGCCACCGTTTTTCGATGCCAACACCACCAAATTCATAGTTCTTATCAGACGCTATGATTGCAATTTTGATATAAAGGTGAGTAATGTTTGTGATGTAGACACTGAATACTTTGAAATGCCTGTGAAACAAACTGGTCTAATGTGAGGAAATGCTTTTCAGGTCTTGCATGCACAGCAAGCTGGATACAGCGCTGCAATCATTCACAACATGTATTCAGACACTCTACTTAATATGAACTACAGCAATGGTAAATCGTCCTTATATATTTTTCAAACTTTATACAACAACCTTATTAAACAAGCCCAAAATTAAAATCTTTCATCTTGATTCATTTTCTTGTTTTTTCTTTTACAGAGACGATTGCAGAAGAGATTGAGATCCCCTCAGTATTTACCAGCTTCGATGCCTCCAAAAGGCTCAAGAATGAAATAATTCCTGAACCAGGGTGAGTAAAATCCTCAATAATGCAGCATTTGTCTTTTATATGTTTATGAAATAATTCCTCTAACTTAACAATTGTTAAAACTACCTTTTAATGGTCAGCATTAGATTTGCACAGATACACACACATAGACCTCCTGTTCATGGTAATGATGGCATCTGATGAATTATCTTATCTCTTGACATGCAGAGCCTACGTGGTCCTCAAGCCAGAGTTTTCTTTTCCACTCTCATACTACCTGATTCCTTTCACTGGAGTAGTTGGCATGATCATTCTTGTGATGTGTATTGTTTTGGTAAGTTATCAGAGTGTCAGGCTTCTTTCAGTGCTTATTTGATATGCAACACATTTAAAATCAATATTTAAACCACTCTATATCATGTCATCAAGATTCAGAAAAGTAATTATTTGAATCAGTGGTAGCAAAGGGGAGCCTAGAATATGTTTTTTGTGCTTTAAATTAGTGAATAAATGGTACAGCAACATTTCCTCTTGAGTCATTATTTATTTAGTAGTATCACTTCTTTTATCATGTTGAACTCCTACAAAAAGAAAACCCATCCTTGCATGTTGAATGTTGGTATAGTACTCATATCATCCTTAATGTTGTCTTCTTATTTTTCAGGTTATACGATGTGTACAATATCGAAAAAGGTTGAGAAAAAATCGTTTGTCAAAGGAGCAGCTAAAGCGGATTCCAACCCACAGGTTCAGTAAAGGTATGAAGATCATATGGTTTTGACCATTTTGACCAAGTGTTGATATTAATTAAGCAGATTACTTATGGAACAGCTTTTTGTTTTATTTGGTGTTAGTAGGAGAGGGAAAAAAAACAGGATAGCACCTTAAGGGGTTGGTTCTTTTATATTATAATTACATGGTTTCTTGGCCTCAAAGTTGTGTAAAAACAAGATGAAGCTGAATTTAGCATCTTGGTTTAGGTTACCAACCATCTGTGATGCTGTGGGAAAATATCCCGAAACTACTGTAGGAATATTGAATCAGTAGCAGTGATTGTTATAATCAAATTTTCCTTCCTTCCATGTGAATTTGAAGTCCATGAAGTATCTTTTATCATCTGTAAATGTTACCTCATGTACAGTTTGTATGATCCAACTTTTCTTTGCTTCAGGAGACGACTATGATGTGTGTGCAATCTGTCTGGATGAGTATGAGGAAGGAGACAAGCTGCGTGTTCTACCTTGTTCACATGGTAAGTTATATGCTGATATTATAACATTACTATTAAATGTTATGGTTCTGCTCTTTGGTTGCTTCATCTACCGCATTTACATCCTCTACTTTTGTACAACTTGACTATGAAGTATAAAATTGTACCCTGATGTGCAAGTTAATATTTCTATTTATTTATAACGCATTTTCAAAAATACAATATTTTATTCTTGATATAAAGTGATCTAAACATACATACAGCAGCATTGAGAGAATCGAAACCTTTGAAACATTTGTGTCCTCCCTTTTTTTTTTACAACATATATTTTGACTTTTCAACACAGGAGAAGCACAGCTGTGAATAATAACACCAGTGGTGGCTCCATTTAGTGTCCCAGTAATCCGTGTCAATGAATGAGAATAGACAATACCAGACTGCTGGAACTGGCTGACCTAAATGCATTTCACTCATCAATAATGTTGTTAATTCCACCTGTGCTTTTCCTGCTTTGATGAGTTGACATGTCTATTGTGAAAATGGTCTGTTACCAGTTCCTCTGACCCTGAAATCACAAGTGCAAAGGTATGATCCTCTTACCAGATTCTCATTAGTGAACATGGTCTCTGGTGGTAGGGAAGTGCTTTTTACCCTGCATCATCTGGTCCCCTCAATCTACCATCTGTTTATTCACTCTACAACAAAAATGCTGCACATTTGTGCTTTGGCAGGTCTTTTCCTAAGTTTCTTGACCTGTTTCTTCCTTTGCAGCTTACCACTGCAAGTGTGTAGACCCATGGCTCACACAGACCAAGAAGACATGCCCTGTGTGCAAGCAACGTGTCACTCGGCACAACCAGGAGCCCTCCGAGTCAGATTCTGAGGAGGAGAGTGGGGGACGCAGGGAGGAAGAAGGAACAGAGGGTGAAGCAGACTCTGAACGTACTCCTCTGCTCCGGCCCTCCAACCCTGGATCCCCCTCTGGGAGCCCAAGGGCCTATTCCGCCACCACCACAGTGATCACTGCCCAGTGCCTCGCTTCCCCCGCAGACTGCGATTCACCCATCGTGGGTTATGAAGGCTACTACTCTCCCCAGGAGGACACAGACTCTGAAAGTGATGACGCTGGAGAAGACAGGCACCACACTGACGACGACACCGCGCAGCTCATTGGTAGGGATAAAGTGGAAGTCTGATGGTTGGAATTTAGCTGCAATGAGATTTGTTGGTTCTACCTAAAAATGGTCTTTGTGTCATCATGTGTGCTGTCAACACACTGTAATAGAAGATTTGTGGTTAGCTAAACATTTAGAGTACCTGCCACATTTGTTGATTGTAACAGAATCTTTTACCCTATAATCAATGGTCGATTTTATGAGTGTCAAAGCACATGCAGCACATGAATTGATCAATTTTACCAAAAAATCCCAATGTTGTGGATCAGCCCACTTCTAAACACACATTCACTCCAGATATTCAATATTTGTCTGTGGACTTCCTTTTTAAATGCATGTTGTCATTCATATCTTGACCACGCCACATGACCTAACCACTAGTGCTGCACAAAACAAATGGGCCACTTTAATGTTTCTGTAATCTAAAGTCACATTACAATCCCCAGTTACTAAAAACATTTAGAGGAACTCAGTTCCTCTACCTACGTTTTCACCAGAGGGACCAAGGTCTAAATTAAGTTCCAGGGAGATTGCTTTACCTCCCCCTCCCCCAAAAGTTCCTGCTCAGGGGTGGCACTTTCTAAAAGTACACAAACTTACGTGCCACTTTATTCATTAACAAGGAGCAGTTTAGGGTAAGATAAGTGAAAATAAAGCAGTGAATGAGAGAAATAAAACATTACTTTGTGATTATTTCACAGTGCTTACAGTCTAAAGCACAAATATCATCAAACACCCAAACAGATGTTACATTGTGAGGATGGATGCTCTTAGTTTCAGAGTGACTTTGTCTTCACTTATTCATCACATCCAACTTATGCAGCAGTAAATACCAAGATCAGGACACATCTGTGTTGTTGTGTCCTTACCTGTTAATACTGCAGATCTAAATGCTGCCATTCCTGTAACATGGGTCTAATTTGCATGATCTACCTGGTTCCTCAGATGTGGTGGAAACAGTACTGTGTTCTATAGGGAGATTAGTTCCTCTGGGTCCAAAGTACCTGGAAGTCTGGGTGGAAATGGGGCTTAATGTGCTATTGAAATAAGATTATAACTCAACTAGATGAAGTAGATGAGGCCTGTGTTGCTAAGCAGAATGAAGTCTGTGCTCATAGCAGGTTCTCCATGTGTAAGGCTTAGGGTTACTGTTGTCTTAAACATTAATGTTTTATATCTGACAGTCCTTTTACCTACTTTTTAATTGTTTCCTAACAAGGACACAGAAGGGGAATGTGTGTCCTCATTTTTACTTATAATCACTTTAGCTGTCTTTTCACATTTTTTTAATGTTAAGTTTCAGTTTTTTGAAATGTAAATATTTCTCAGATTTCACACTAAAACTATGCTATGATAGAAAATGTTACTTGTTTCTGCTGCTTTTACATGATTATGGACAAAAAACCATGTGGTCAGTTTAAAAATATGTTTTAGCTTTATCCAGTTTGTCACGTTGAACAAACTCAGGTTTATAGCAACAAATGAATGGTCAGTTGGTTTTATAAACAAGTCACATAGTGAGAATTAATGGGTTTAGGATTTTATTTTTCTTTGAATTAAATGTAGATTCATGAATATCTAATGGATGTTTTTTTTTCATTTTTATACATGGAGAAAACATCAACAGAATGATAAATGGTGGGACCCTGGAGGTGTTTTAGGTTATAAAAAAAAGAGCACTGCCTTACAGTGGCCTTGATGTACATGTATATGTTAAATTAAATGTTTGGAAATTGAAGGGACATAATGATTCACACTCCTATTTGTTAAGTTTTCCTTCTTGTCTAGCTGTATATTATACTGCAGGTTAGCTTTGATCGTGTTACCCTTGTGTGAAAATATGCTCCACCTTTGTTCCTTTTTGAATGACGAACAAGAAAGAGAAAGCTTGTGCTTCCACATGTTTCATGTGAGTAATGATCTACAGATTAGCCATAGTTAGCTTGGTCATAGTTGATTTGCACCTGCAAGTTTGGACAAGCCAATGAGCTGTCAAACANGTGCTCCACCTTTGTTCCTTTTTAAATGACGAACAAGAAAGAGAAAGCTTGTGCTTCCACATGTTTCATGTGAGTAATGATCTACAGATTAGCCATAGTTAGCTTGGTCATAGTTGATTTTGCACCTGCAAGTTTGGACAAGCCAATGAGCTGTCAAACAAGATATGATACGCCATACCCTTCTTTCCCCTCCCCCTTCCTTCTAAAATGACCAGAATGGAGTCCATGCAGTGTATTTATTTAAAGAGCAGCACAAGTAGAAACCTTAAAATGTCCTTTCAGCCAAACACTTTCACTGCTCTACATAAATACACTGTTTATTTGAGACCATAAAGTCATAAGCGGGATATTTGTTTTTTAATGTTTTAATAATTAAACACAGTGTGGGCATTTTCAAAGTACTGTATAAATTTACTCACACTTCTTATTTGCCTAAATGTGACTGTACATATGTGATCTGTATTCATTTCATGTTGCTACAGAGAAATCAAAATATGTTTTAAGCATTATTTTATCAATTAAAATAAGTCCTGCAGTATACCTTCAACTTGAAACCTAATCAGCCACATCAGATAGAGGATATAATTTATCCCCTTAAATAGTAAATAACACTTGACATTTGTTTTAAAGTAGGACTGTAAAATTGTTACATTCCA
>JANJYP010060942.1:0-22408 GCA_024605115.1 Rastrelliger brachysoma
ATATATATATATATATATATATATATATACATACATATATAAAGTTATTTGGAAGAACTATTTACATCAGTCTAGGAGTTGAATAATCAGAAAACATCAGTGAGGCCAGTGAGACAAATGATAACATCAGGTAGTCTGACCATGCAATGAAAAGTACTCCATCCAACTGGGGAGCAATTTACTGGAATCGTCTTTCAGTTTTTCTCAAAAACATGAAAACCATGAATAATTTTGAATATTTTGCCAACATATAAAACAAAAAAAACATAGCTTGTTTGGTTGTGTAGTTCTAGTGTTGTTGCCAGAGGGCCAAGTATTTTTTTCATTATTTTTTAGTATTGTAGGGTGATTCCAAAAGGAGGAATTTGTTAGGTCTGAAGGCATTTGCAGCACATGTAATGGCAACAAACTTTGGGAAAGGTTTTT
The DNA here is from genome assembly GCA_024605115.1 of Rastrelliger brachysoma. Taxonomy (NCBI): domain Eukaryota; kingdom Metazoa; phylum Chordata; class Actinopteri; order Scombriformes; family Scombridae; genus Rastrelliger; species Rastrelliger brachysoma. Next base: position 427 of record JANJYP010060942.1, read on the forward strand.
CTGCATTATTCCTACTATCACATGCATTTTACTAGAGGATGTTAATGCAACAGTTTATTTTACTATATACATGGCTGTAAAATGTACTGTATTCTTAGAATTTTCTTACATACTAGATTTGTTTGTATGTATGATTTTTTGTTGTTTTTCTAATGATACTTTTAACATACGTAAAGCATTTGACTATTGGAAAAGTGCTTCATATATAAAAATCATTAGATTTATATATTATATCTATACTATTATGTTTGAAGCTTGGTTTTGTTTCTTCTTCATCAGCAGCATGAACATTAACTTTAGTTGTGAGCTAATAGCTGCATTGGAAATGTTGAGGTGCACCTTCAAATTCTTAATGAACCAGATCCACAGTGATTGTGTATTTAACCCAAAGCATTGCTCACAGTGCTTACTGATGGACACTGACATATCAGTAATTAAAACGGCTGGCTGCTATTTGTTTTTGGTCATGCCGCTCTGCAGTTCATTTTTTCACAGTGTGTCCATGTTGAGAAACCATTTTGGTGTAATGAGACATATTTGATAGCTGCATACACACAGGAAATAAACAAAGGATCAGGTTTTCTGCAGCTAATATAGATCTTTCAGAAATACCTGAATCACCCATGTTCTGATCCAAAGGATCAAACAGCATGCGGCATCGGTGTTGCTTCATTGTGTTTGCTTATTTTATTTCCTTTGAAAATTTACATTCACAATAGAAGAACTACCAATATTTGAAAGGTAAAACAGCTATTCAGAAATTAGGTATAAGGATTAAAGTAGCTTTAAAACCCTTTACACCTAAAAATTAATTTATTTTATTTATCTGTTAATTTTAGAAAAAAAATACTCATTAGGTTATTTGCAATTGCACATTTTAACCATAATCTCAGTTCCTTTGGAAGCGATTGGTGTTCTGCAGAGAGTGCCAGTAAAATGAAATATTAAAAGGACCACTTTGTTGATTTTTCAATCTTATCTCTAGGTACTGTAATTAGAGATATAATGGAAAGAAGCAAAAAAAACAACAACTTTCTCTCTAGTGTACAGCTGCAAAACCTGTTTGTACCAGCACTGATGTTTCACATGAACGGTGACATAATTGGGGTAAAGGAAAAACTACAACTACTTGATCTTAGACTGCTAGTCTCCACCTAAAACGTTCTGTAGTAATGTCTTTAAGGATGGTAAAGAGCCCTTGGACAAACAATGTTACCCTAGTGTTACGGAAAAGCAGACACTGCTAAATCCTTTAAAATATGTGCATAGGATAAATCTAGTTGCATGATATAAGGATGAATATCATGCTGTGAAATCAGGCATAACAGAAGGTGGAGGAGGAAGATATTACTGTACAGCAGCAGGCTGACACACAAACTTCATAGCCCACTCCTAATGGACCACCGTTAGAGCTGAACTTCTCAAACTCTGAACATATATGCAGTTTTAATCAGCTGAATACTTTAATTTGCTCACACTGTACAGCAGTTAAGTGATGCCCTAATGCTTATTACTACTTCCAAAGTGACTTATGTTGAATTGGTCCAATGAACAGATGGACACTCCCTCCATAACTGCAATTTCATGCAATCTCTTGTCACTTTCAAGATGTGTTTGCCCAAAGCAGGCTGCAGGGATCCATAGCAAGAAAATTTCAGTGAATCCTCAGAAAAAATGAGAATTAGTTTAACAGTTTAGCCAAACTGCTGTTCCCAAGAATTTAATGCAGTGAGACTTTTTATGATGATTTTTGCTCATTAGTCCCTGTTTGCACAGGGACTAATAGCACAGTGCATTCCTCCCACAGCTTCCCTACTGTAGATTTCTTCCATTTAGCCTTAATGAGGTTCACATGGGAGTTGTGCCTTGCTCTCAGTCACGCTCTTAGGTCAGGGGTTGTCATTTTCACTTACTGAGGGGATTGTGAAGCCCTTGCAGAATGTGGCAGCGATTCCATGCTGTGCAAATTGACAAGACAATTACATGTGAGGCTTCATTGGGAACAATATCCAATCCTATATATGATATTGGTGGATGTTAGGGTTCAATGAATGTCCTTGATATGAGGTTGTCATTTTAAGGATTCTGGTACCTGTTAAATTTGTTCTGAAACATTACACCACATGATTAGACACACAAGCAAACAAACCAAAGCTTTGTAGAGCACATGATGAAAAGACATAGACATTTGCTTTCACAAAGTCAAAAAGGCGATACAGAGATCTGTAGACGATGCATCTTAGAAGTATTACTTTATAATACTTAGAATATCCTCACTTGCCTGACCATGTGCTGGCATGTGTTTATATGATTATTTCTTAAGCAATCATAATAGAAAAACGATTCCCACCTCTTTGCCCAGCTCATATGCTATTGCTATTCAACAGCCACTTCAGGTTTTAGCAATGATGCAATTACCACTCAAAAGTGTTAGAATGTGGTCTGAAACGATCTATGTTCCTCCTCTTCATTTAACTTTCACCTCACTGTATGTATTCACCCTCTTGTTTCACAAATGCAGGGAGAGAACATTATTTTTTTTGTTGCCAGTTGCTTTTCACTTATTACTTTCTTTCTCACACTCAGTGTGTAACCATGCCAACCATGATGAAATATTGTCATTTGTGCATAAGGTTCAACTTATCAGTGTGTGAGCTTAATATTACAATATACTTTTTTTTTTTTTTACACACTGCTTATCCATGTAATTTTTCATTCATGTTTTATGCAAATTAATTCATCATCTAAAGACCTAATATATCCTGGAGGCTCCTCTACCATTGAACAGATGGTGTGGGTCAACACATCTAACTGAGCTGCTAACCCTCAAGGAATTACATCAGTCTAGAGGTTTCATTGGGGGGGTTCAGTATCTTGCGATCTGCTCTCTTATAATAACAATAACCAACAAACAAGGCTTTCTGCCCTACTAAAGGATATAATATCTGATTTTATTGGTTAGTTTTTCCTCACTGGACAAAACAGTTATGAAATTAGCTCACTAATTCTTTTGTTGAACTGAAGTGGATCAGTAAATTCTCGTCCTTTGCTGTTGCATGGTTGGAGGTTGTTGAAGTGTTGTTTTAGAGGACGTTCAAACATGAAAGAATTATATTGTCTGTGAGGAAATATGAGACAACAGACAACTTCAAGGGACACTCCAGCGATTTAGCATTGTGCTTCTATTAAATTGGGAAACTCAGTAGAGACGTAGGAAATAAATCCAGTCAAAATTGAAGCAACACAGGTTGAAATATGCCTACATTTAGTCACTGGTTATGAGTGAGTCAAGCTCCAAAAACATCCTTGCTTGTTAAAAAAAAAAACTTCAGTAATAACCAAGTTAAATTAAACTAACTAACCTTGCGTAATATACCTTTGACTTTAAGATACTGGCATCTGTTTTCCCATCAGAAACGAGCTGAGCCCTCATCAAAAAATCCTATTTAAAATGTAATAATCAATAATAATCAATCTCATGATACATTACAATCATGAATCATGAGCTTCAAAATGATGTGCATGTATAATGAGTGATGTGGGAGAATTTATTCAAGCGAAGCAGTTTTTCTTTAATGAATGTAATTCTGAGTGTCCTTGTAGACATCGGCCAAGAAAACTTTCTTTTATCAATGCACTAAACAAAACAATGCTGCTGAGTGCTGTAGTGGGACTTCACAGTATCGTACAGTATATTAATGCAGTTTTAACAAAGGCAAAAAAATTCAAACACAGAAGAGAAAAGCTCGTTGTTTGTGAAGGAGAAAGGCTCTGTGGAGGCTACAGGCCTACAGTATCTGCTGGTGTAACCCTGTTGACTGGAGCCACTATCTGCATGCATTAGGTTTTGCTGTTCACGATCAATAGTGGAGAAGCTTCAAAGAGAACGGCAATCTGCCAGAGGGCCCCGTAGAGAAGACGTGCTTGGCTAGAAAGAATCAGGGTGCGTGAATCCTGACTTCTATTGTGCTGTGTGTTTTACATTTGCCCCATTGCAGGGAGCAAGCACACACTTTTATCAACACCTCAGCTCTGGACATAAATAGACCTCTTCAGAGGAGAGGGAGAGAGAAGAGCAACGGCACAGAGCAAGACATGGTTCTCCGAGTATAGAACAAAGGAGAAGTGTCATGAAAATTAGGAGAATTATGTTTAACTTAAGGCTGCATAGAGCTTAGCTCTGACAGTGAGAGGGGATGGCCAAACGTAAGTAGACATATGAACCTTTTACACTATTGTTGAACATCTCATTGCAAAACCACAGACATTACTATGCTGCTATAACAGCCCCTACTGTTCTTATAAGGCTTTCCATGATATTTGGGAACCTTGCTGCAGAAATTTGCTCCCATTCAGCCATAGCAGCATAAGTAATGTTGGTCAGTGATACTGGGTGAGATGGCCTGACATACAGCTCCAGTTCATTCAAGAGATGTTGGATGAGATCAAGGCTCTGTGCAGGACAGTCAAAATCTTCCATACCAAACACAAGAAATCATTTATTTATTTTACCTGGTTTTATGCATACGGAAACTGTCACATTGAAACCGCAAAAGGACACCCCCAACGTGTTCCCAATAATAATGTATGTTGTAGTATCAGGATTTATTTTAACCGGTGCTACAGATACACAATAGCATTGTATGTAGACATGCTGTTCTGCCCACATATTGCACATAAAAGGATTATATCGCCTATATGGGGACAGAGTTTTACAGAATGCACTTATGGTGGACAGATAGACTCGTTATACAACAGATTGGTCCTCATTATGAGAAATTATGATCACTAGGTGCTAAATATGAGGCATCTGGGTTCTTTATTAGCTTAAATACTAGCAATTCCCATAAAACAGATGCATACCTCAAGTTTGATGCTATATTTGAAATATATGCACTCTAAATGTTTAAATATCTCTGATTAGAACAAGAGAGAAGAGAAGGATAACCGTACCAAAAAATGGATTGGAGTGTGCCTGTCTCCTGTGGAGAAATAATTAAATGCGCTGGCTCTTGTTTCATATTAGATGATATGAATACAGTATTAGTCATTAATGTGAAAGAACAGTGATGATCGTGTTGAAAGATGGGTGAGGAAAATGGGAAGTGGAAACATGACAAATTAGTTTCTCACCTACATTGGGCTGTGGATTTGAAAAGGCTGAAGGACTTCAGAATTAATTGCAGTGCCAGCTGCCAAGTGTGGACATATTTGCTTTGCACAATGTGAAGGAAAAAAGACTTTGTGATTACAATGTAGTCTCCTACTGATTGGAAAATACTCAATGGCATGGCAAAAGAAGTCATTTTGGCATAAGGTAGGACTGATTATAGCCATTGAAGAGAATTTTAAAAAGATATTTTTCCACATTTGGCACAAGGCACACACCTCTCCTTTGTCTGATTCTATTTATTAACTGTTTTTTCCGACGGCAGTCAACACCTAAGAGATCAAACTAAAGTGAGAGGAGGAAACAAGCACTGCAATTATAATATACCCCCTGAAGTAATTAATGCTCTGAGGATTTGGGAGTGGTTCATAGGTATTAGCTGCATGAGAATCATATTGTTGATGGAATAACCGTTAATATGCCCCAAGCGTATAAGAAATAATGCTTTGTAACTTCCAATTATGTTAATCTCATGTTTGACAGGCTGCAGTTTTCATCATGCCTCCCACAACATTGCTTAACACTTCACTCAGACTACAGCGCACTGTGTGTACATGTGTGTGTTCATATGAGAACAAAATATCCTTAAGAAGTATGAAAAAATATCCTGATGAATTGAAGAGATACTGGAACTGAGCAATGATGTGATTATGATGGTAACCACACTTGCACTTGAGGCAGTTTTTTCTATTTATGCAGTAATGAGGCTGGCGGGAGATTGACCTTGCTTAAATGGTATTGCTAATAATGCTATTAGGTCGACAATCAGGACCATTTAATCACTGGGCGTATTGCTCCTAATAACCCAGGTTGTGACCCTTTCAGTATTTTGTACTTTAAAACAAAGGACCGAACAGGTTAATAGCTTAAACCTATTTACTTTGAATGAATTTCAGTATCAATTTACTTTATGCACTTTGTTATACATTCTACTGAGAGCTAAGCTCTGGCAACAGCTTAATCAGTAACACATAATGCCGCTAATCCTTCTGAAATCCTTGAGACGTCGTTCTGCCAAAACATGATTTGTGACAGATTTCTGCCATATATCCCACTGCTTACATGACCCAAAGCCACCCATCAGCACCCAGGCGTAAGGTTACATTCACTGCACCATCACCGTCTCAGCTCCAGCAAATTCAGATTCACGCTGCACATCGATGTCCTATTTTCACCATAGCACGTGTCACTACTACACGACCACGCTTCCCATGCTTCTGATACATTGCTTGACTTTTTTTTTTCTTTTTTGTGATCACAGGCAAAGATGTTTTGTCATTTGTATTCTCAGATGTGTCACTATGCAGAGCCTGTGGAATAGTCCTAATTCTTGCTCTTCTGAGGCAGGAATTACACTGTGAAAAGCCTTTCTTCCTTGAGACAATGCAGGCGAGTGGGGAGAGAGCACAGAAGCCTGTGGTGGGTGATGGAGACAGTAATTGGCCCCACGCCTCACTAACCACAAAGCAAAGGTGTAACGATGGGTGATGGAGTGACATATGGTGGCGATGAGTAGCAGGGGGCCAACCTTTAACATGAGTGAGAAAACTAGGAGAACAGCTGAATCTTGTCCACAGACTACTAAATTGGAGCGGCTCAAGTGACTCAAAATACTACTGCTTATATTTCTGTTTTTTTGCCCTTTTAGTGTGATTTTTTTCTTTTAGCTGTCAGAGGGCTCAGTGGCATGGTGATGTTACACATTCCCACTATCACTCTCTGCAAATTGCACATGTCAATGTCTTGATAATTGCAACCTTGGCTCTTATGTTCATAGTTTTGGATATCATTTCCAGTCATTTCTGTGATTTGTGAACACAGGGGGCCTTTGCTACAACACAGCTGACAGGACTGAACCTTGAACAGTACTGTGATCAGACAAGGTTTGTCAGATTATCTAAAAATGTATTTAGATTTAAAGGAATAATTCAACTTTTTTTTTTGTTTTGATATATGGCAGAAATGATTCACTTTCTTGCCAAGAGCTCCATGAGAAGATCAATACCACTCTCAGATTACAGCATATTATTGATTTTCTTATCTAACTCTTGGCAAGTAAGTAAATAAGTATAGTTCACAAAATATCATACTATTCTTTTGAGACATTATGTGATTACACCTGAAAGCTAGGTAATACTCACTGCAGAGGAAAATTGTTTCCTTGCACAACAACAGTAAGTAGGGTAGGTCTGCATTAAACTGGGAAGTTGGTTGTAATAAACTGGAATCATCCTTTGTGTACAAACCCATGCAAGTTAATCCCAAAGCTGCAGCAGCATGTCACCTAGCAAACCAGGCATGTAGCTGACCAGTGAACAGCATGACAGTGATCACAGTCCAAATCTTTTTGACATAAAATGGAACGTTAAATCTGTCTCAGACTCACACACACACACACACACACACACACACACACACTGACCAGAGAACAAGATTGCTACTGACAGCTAGTCATGTTCCCTGTTCTACCTGGCCTTTGTCAGAGGTGAGCAGATACATCTGATCTTTAAAAGCACTTTTACATGTACAAAGTTTTCAACATATGTCAAAAGTAGCCATCCAGGAAATATCNTACATCTGATCTTTAAAAGCACTTTTACATGTACCAAGTTTTCAACATATGTCAAAAGTAGCCATCCAGGAAATATCAGGTCGTTGGTGAGTCACAGCTAGAAACTGAGCCGACATCATACAAGCGTTAAATAGAATTAAAAGAGGAAAACAACTTTGTAGAAAACAAGATTTGTCAATCAATCTTCAAATTGGATGAATCCTGACACATTTTCAGATCCAATTAAAGNGACTGAGTCGACATCACACAAGCGTTAAATAGAATTAAAAGAGGAAAACAACTTTGTAGAAAACAAGATTTGTCAATCAATCTTCAAATTGGATGAATCCTGACACATTTTCAGATCCAATTAAAGCCTTGTCAAACATGTTAAGCAGTTACGCCATATTGTTGGGAGACTTTCCAAATAAGATTTAATTTTTTTTCCCTCATTTAATCAACCTGAAAACTGGGGTTATGCTTTCAATCACATGTTGACTACATTAACTCCCTGCACAGCATGCATTATATCTCCAAATTTACAGTCCACAGTTACAGCCCTACTTCTGATGGGAAGGATAGAGGATATCACACATATTTAACTTCAATGCAGATCAATTCACTTTCAATGTGTTATTGATCATATTTTATATATTATATTATTTTTTCTGATAAACAGTAAATATGAGCATTGAAATCATTATAAAGTACAGCCTCTGCTAGAGTTCAAATCAGATATCAACTCAGTATTAAAAGGCAAAAAAAAAACAAACCCAATAAAAAAAAATATTCACCACAGGATATTAATAGTAAACAAGAAAGGGCACAGATCGGTTTTGCACTAAGACAGAGAGATCTTCTGACAGGCCTTGTGATGAAGGTCTAATGGAATTAACCATAGAGCATCAGGTCTGGTATATGCCGAAAAGCCAAGCTATGCATAGCAGGTGGCCATTGTAACATGTGGGAATGTAACGAATCTGGATGAATCATCTCCTCACAAAGCTGCATTTCGGCCGAAGAATTTAGTGTTTTGAGATCAATCTGGGCTAAGCTTTTTTTATCTTCTCTGCACCCATAGCACAATAAACAGCCTCACACACCTGATCAAAGGGGCTTTGGTAGGCTCAAGGCTTTTCCACGGTTTTTGTGATAGGCTGAGGGTATTTGTGCTCCAACATAAGCCATGGCCCTGTAACCCTCCTGCAGATATGTTGGCCTTTTTGTATTCATGAAAAGCCGCAGGTGAAGATTGAAAATTTGCTGTAAATGGGCTTGATTAATTTGGCATGCTGGGACAACAACTTTAAGATGCAAACTTCTCTTTCATCAATTTGTAGCCATTATCGCAATCATCTGTTTTCAGGAGCTTAATCTTTGCTTCAATCTGTGAGGATGGTGCTGCTATTGCTTAAGTAAGCACACATCTCAAATGAGATCCCAACTCTGACCTTGATAAGTGCATAAAACTGCCAAAGGCCGGTTCTATGCAGCGCAGTAAATATATGGCACAGGGAATTCAAACAGCTACAAGCTACTCTCTTTTGCAGGTACTCAAATGTTTGGCAGCAAGCCACTTTGGACACAACAAATCATAGCAGCAGCTGTACTTCCGAACAATTTTTTTTTCTCTGTCCTCTCACAAAAATGAGGTGAATAAAAAGCCAACTGTGTTCTGTGTGTTTCCTTCATTCTATCCATCTTAACCAGGCAGAAGCTAAACATAGATGCTTTCTGTTGTTGCCCTCAATTCAACCCCTAGCCAATAGATTAAGTATTTTGTACGGGGTAGGAGGACAGAATAATTAAAGGTTAATGGTATAATCTTTGAAATGGCAGCCTTCTTCATTCCGGTCCAAATTTAGTCGAGTGACACATGTGATGAAGAAACACGTTAAAAGAATGTAAAATAGCAGTTTATCATATTGTGATGTTGATGCGGAGTTGTTTCTTTACTGGCAATTCAACATGGTAGATGCTGTCAATGATATTGGGTAACATTAAAATGATTTTTTTATTCAGACATCTTATGAACTCAGTCCAACAACCTATTCTATACTGTGATACAGCTACTGCAATACACTGAAAATAAACTCTAAAACATAAGTATTCAGTAAATCCAAGAACATATTGGAATAAAGTTACACATCTAAAAGTAACGAGATATCAGAATAGAGCCTAGGTGTTTGAGGGCCTATTATAAACCCCAGAGACAATCAGTTTCATTCTTTATGTTCAAGTAAAAGTTAGTGCAGCTGGACTGAATACAGAACAGGAAGGCAGGTAGTAGAAAAGAATTTTTTTAAAAAATGAAGAGAAATGCATTAAAAATGTTCTGGCAACTCTTAAAAGTCAAAAAACCTTCTACCCAGTAAGATGAAATTGTTTAGCTTCTATTTAACACAACTTCAAGTGTCAAATTGTCAAACTTTGATCTACAAAAGTCAGGGCATGGCAGGTCGCCACATAAGCNGTAGAGCCTAGGTGTTTGAGGGCCTATTATAAACCCCAGAGACAATCAGTTTCATTCTTTATGTTCAAGTAAAAGTTAGTGCAGCTGGACTGAATACAGAACAGGAAGGCAGGTAGTAGAAAAGAATTTTAAAAAAAATGAAGAGAAATGCATTAAAAATGTTCTGGCAACTCTTAAAAGTCAAAAAACCTTCTACCCAGTAAGATGAAATTGTTTAGCTTCTATTCAACACAACTTCAAGTGTCAAATTGTCAAACCTTGATCTACAAAAGTCAGGGCATGGCAGGTCGCCACATAAGCATCAAGAAAACAAAAGAGTCATGGCTGCAAACCACTGTGAATGCATGAAGAAGTCAAAATCAGATGTCAAGTCAAGTCAATTTTATTTATAAAGCACCAAATCACATGGAAGTTATCTCAGGGCACTTGTTCATATAGAGTAAATTTAGCCCATACCCTTTCATTTACAGAGACCTAACATCNGTCAATTTTATTTATAAAGCAACAAATCACATGGAAGTTATCTCAGGGCACTTGTTCATATAGAGTAAATTTAGCCCATACCCTTTCATTTACAGAGACCTAACATCCCACCATGAGCAATCACTTGGTGACAGTGGAAAGAAAAAACTCCCTTTCAGCTGGAAGAAACCTCAAGCAGAACTGAGCTCCAGTCAAAAGTCAAAAGAACAATAAACTCAACCACGGAGAGGGAGTAAACGCTGCATGCTGTGCTGCTTGACTTTTGACTAGTAATGTCAACATGGTTAATATCATCCAACAGCGTTATGCATGCAGTGGAAGATGTAGATGACCTATGATATTCAGTAATGAGGATCACTCTGCATACTTCCATTGGGGAGATGCCAGTCAGTACACTACTTTATTCAAATTGAAAGTTTTAAACAAATCAAAAGAATGTATCTATTTAAGCTCAAGCTAACATTTGGCCAGAAGACCACTGACTCACTGACTGCTCGTTAGTCTACAGCATATTCTGATTTTGTGTGGCCCCAGCAGCCCCCTGCTCCAGTTAACTTCATGTCAGCGAGGCCAAACAGCATGGAGAGATCACTACTTCAAAATTATTAACTTCAAAACCCAGAAATTATGTAATTTCTCATCAGTAAACTGCTCACAGCATGCTACTGTTTACAAGCCCAGACTGTGATGGTTTCTCTTTTTACATCAACAGATACCGAGGGGACAAGAGAGGCGACAGATCTAATAGTGGTGAGTCAGACTGTCATTGGACAGAGAACCACTCGCTACATTTTACATTTTGTCATGTTTTTATTTTTCTTCACCTCTTCCCGTGAGAAGAATTTTAGATTTAGTCTGATTAGACAAGTATTTTTCTGCATGGAAACATTGTGCCTCTGTGTCATCAATCAAATCCTTATAAGCCACTTCATGAACAATCTTTGCAGATTTATGATGTTTAAACATCCAAAGCTCTATTTGGAATGTCAGTCTTTACACAGTCATTTTTCCTTTCATCATCAATCCAGCTACAGCAGGATTTCCAAGTAAGACATGTGGGCCCACCAGAGGCCTAAAGTGATACCACATTCGTTTGTAGATAAATTTATGATGTCTCATAAATTTCAATTGGAATATGTACCCTGGAAAATTTGTTTGTGTTGCTCTGAGCTATGAACCCTCATGCTCTCATCTCTGCTCTGGCATTTTTCTGATGCTTGCACATCCTGCTGATATTGCTTTGGTGCTTTGTAGTTACCCTCACACACAAATTTGCATCGAATTTCTGCTATCTTCAATGTTTTGAATCATTTGCATGATGTTGTTTGCTATCTGACAGGGTGGGCACTTGACTATGTCGGAACTTGAAAGGGCTGATACATGGAATCAAGGGTGAGGATTGCTGAGACGGATAACGCTGGATGGCGGGAGCCGGAACAATCTGTTCACTTTCCTAATCTGTCCATTCTCCTAATGACACAATAAAATGTAATATTTCTATTAAAAAGGGACAAAAGCTATATTTCTTACCCCGCAGAACAAAATGACCATATCTGTGTGGCCGATAGGAGAATGCACCAGTGACTTAGGTAGTGCAAAATATACTGAATGTCGTAATTCCTACTGGTCACCAAAAGCGGTTGAAAAACGAAATGCATGGCCCTATACACAGTTGATATGTCTGTCTACATACACACAGTACATATATACCGTATAACTTTAAATGAATGTTCTCATTAACACTGGACAGTATTACAACAAACTGCATATTTAAGTAGCAATAAAACAGTTTTGCAGTCTGTAACCTATCCCTACCCAGAACAATCTGCTCTCGCAGATGGGGAAACGGGACTGTAGAAGAGACATCATCAATACATGTGATCAAGTGTCAGTGTCCCATTGTAAAGTGCTTGGCAAATGATTTACCCCCAAGAGTTCCGCAGAGCGTCATAAACCTGAAAATAACAACTGGAAAAGCGGCAAGAAATCTCATTCATTTCCCAGCAGAAATGACACAGGATGAGAGGTCATCTTCCATCTGTGCAGATAAAGGCGGCTATCATTAATCTGCACACACCTTTCAGCTCCACTTCTAATTGGTTACTGCTAATTTAATGGAAGGGCAAAAAAAGGGTGCTATTAAAATTGAGTCTCTCCAGGTGATGGATATAAACGAGGCCACGAAGAACTTGCTACAAAAGATATCTTAAGGTTTTCATTCTAATGATTATAATTTTTTAAACAAATCAAAGGTTTCGAGGTTTATCCTGAGTCTGTCATTTTCTGTACTGCTTACAAGTGATTTGCCATATCCTGCTTTGTTTAAAGTTAGAGACATGATTCAATGAAAAAGTCAAACCAGTTGAAAGTTTGAACATTTTTCTTGCTTTAAGCAAAATAAATGTCAGAGTGAATCAGCCATCATTCCCTGACTTGTTTTTTTTTTTATTTTTTTTTTATGTACTCCAGGTTAGTTGTATTTAGATCTTGGTGTTTCTTTTTTGTCTTTATTTAACATGGGGTAGTGGAGGGGCAGACAGGAAACAGGCAGAAGAGAAGGATCGGTATGGCATGCAACGCTTGGTGGAAATCAAAACAAGGAAATCACAGTTTTTGAGGCATGTGCAGTAACCATTCAACTACCGGAGCACTCCAATCATGACTCACATTTAGTTTTAGAAATAGCAGCTGGCAAATTGCTCAAGTAATCAACATATTTCTAAGACACAGTAAACAGTTACCATGTCAAGTGTATGGAATAGAGATGCAAGGCAGTTTCATTTGCAACAGGTATCTCTTCTGCATTCATTCTCGCCATAATATTATGTATGCTGTTTGCACTTCTGAAACAAATAATATTATATTCTGATATTTCTTCAGGTTAGGAGGGCATGACTTTCATCTTCTCTGCGTATCTGTGTAGAATATATAATAAATAAAAACATGTGTAAAGTTCACAAAGGCTTACAATATTTTACTGTTGTGTTAGATGATGGACTCAAGGTGAAGGACTATAATATTGTGTCCATGTGTACATCTTCTCAAAGTTCATGTACAGTAAACACTTAAGTGTCTTCAGTGCGCACAGAGGCTAAGTAATCATAGAAAAGAAGATATTTTCATTGATGTAAGAAAGCATGCACCACAACATGTGTCAAGCTATTATAGAGTTGCTACATTTTTGTAACAGCTTCCTCTGGGGCTTCTGAATAAAATGCAATTCTAGAAGATACTGTAATAGATACTGCAAATGTTGAAAAAGGAATAAAAATGTGCTTCTACAGTGATTACTGTAAAGAAACAGGTATTTATTCTGTTAAGGTTAGATGGACCTAACAAACCAAAAATCATGTTTAGATAAAATCCCAAAAGCAGTCTGTTATGCCTCTAAACAGATTTATTGGTCTAAGCCTAACTAAGCCTAATATCCATCTCATTGCATGATCTGTGCTGAACTGCAGCTGACATTTGCCAGACTGCATTCATAGCCTGATATGTATACTGGCTTCTCTGACTGATTGCCACGAGGTACTGCTGCACTCACGCTTCATCTAAGAAATCCCTAGTGAACACTCCATCATCCTTCAGCGCCTCCTGAGATGGATACTGCGTCTAGCCGTCTCCGTAAGACCCTTCTCGTCATCTATATTTCTGTTTGCTTTCTGCTCTGTATCATCTCGCCGGTGCAGCTTCAATACGGTTTTCAGTGTCACGTGTTTCGAATTCACAATAACGTTCAGGATTAAGACACTGCCACAGCGAGATCTAATGTGCTTTAATGCTTTACAAATCTAATGCTTTGAAAAGTTGCTGTCGTCAACAATGCCTCCAGTCAGCTCGGATTGAATGCATGTTTATTTCATAGAAAATGAGAATGAAGGTTGGATTAAATGAGACCTGTACCTGAGAGGTCATCCATGGCAAGACTGTTACAGTTAGCAGGGTCAAACTGAGAATTAATGGTCTTCTTTCTTGGCATAGATACCTCCCTCTACACGCACACACTGCAAGTCTAACTAAAATAATCGAATAACCACATCTTACGGGTCCATGTAATTAATTGACTACAAAGTCAATAACATCCTCTAAGTCAGCATCCTCACAACAGTGTGGGCTAGTGGCTCAAAATGCTAAGTGTTGCTTACCCACTTCAACCACACTATACCGGATGCCAGTTCATCTGCTAAAATGTTATTAAGACATCTCTATCTATAAACACAGGAAGCAGACTGAATGATTATTAGTTTATACTGTATCTGTCCCATGCACTAAAATGCATGGGCTACTTTTAGTTTCAAATAGTGTCTGTGCTTAATATGGTTTCTAGACTCTGGAAGCAAATTAATATGTGTGTGTGAATTATAGGATTATGTGAATGTCCTGATCAAAATGAAAATTTGATCACAAGTAAGGACTTAATCTTATATGCATATGCTATATGAGGTCATAAATCCAACTATAAGGAAGTTATGATCTTTGATACTCTTCGCTTGTCGTCCCTAAAGCTTAAATAAGAAGGGTAGAAAAGTTAACACTGACTCTGTGTGCCTTATGTGGAAGAACTGACTGAAAACTGAAGATCCACTTTAGTCCATAAGCAACTGTGAAAAGTAGATAGAAAAGATTAAACTGTTGAAAATTATTTTTAAAAATTCGAAGACACGTGCCACTTTCTTTTCTCCCTTTTCTATCTTGTGGGAAAATCATCCATCATTTGCATTTTTGCAAGTTCCACTTCCAACATAAAAGCTGGATCTGCATGCATCATTTTAGTTCATAAGCAACTGTGAAAACTAGATTAAAAAGATTAAACTGTTGGAAATTATTAAAAGTTTGAAGTCTCGTGCCTCTTTCTTTTCTATCTTGTGAGAATATCATCCATCATTTGCATTTTTGCAAGTTTGACTTCCAACATGAAAGCCGGATCTGCATGCATCTACACATGGTAGTGTCCCCATCCTACACGCATGCATACTCGTGTGTGTCACTGCAAAAAGCTTCAGGAATGACTCACAACAGTAATCACAATCTGAAAGAGTGTTGGATCCATTCACAACTTTAAGAAGTCAAACTGTGACAACATCAACTGCATGACAGTGAGTGCAGTACCTTTAGCCAAATTCTACGAGTCTGTTAAAATAAGCTGACAGCTCAGGAATAAAAGCTCCCAGTGACAAGGAACCTGAGAACTGTATGACATTTGCTTGGGATTTGTCTTGTGTGAGCAAAGTAAAGGAACTACAATGAAGTGGAGGAGGTTGAAGCACTGCCATTACTTTGTCCACAGGAGAAAAGCAGGAATACTTTTCCAGATTAATGAAAAGTGGGGTGGTGGGAGGTGGAGGGGGGCAGAGTGGGGGGGCGTACTAAACACAAATGAATCCTGTTGACGACAACTTTGAGACCAAACCACCAGATGAAATTAATGTTCACACATAATTGCCAACCTGTGTCTTTCAAACTAATGATGATTAATGTTGACACAAACAAGGAAGGAAAGATGTCTGTCACTCCTGAATACGATGAGAAACCATCTGGAAACAAAGCAACATAAATCACAACTTCCAGCTTTCACTTCCTGGAGTTTTGGCAACTGAATAAAAGCTGATTTGGGCCAAATCACGGAGAAGCAAATCCCTACACATATCAAAAACCGCAGCAAAAAAAAAGCTACTATGAGAACTCTTGACTGTTAAATTGTTCTGCTATTCAAAACCAAAATTGTGTCCACAATCAAAGGCAGTCGATTCAATTTATACTGTAAGTTGCAGGAAACTGCAGGCTGCCAGGCTGGGAGTATTTTATATAGTATATAGAGCTGTAATCCATCCATGTCCCTAGCGGTGTGTTTATGTGCAGCCCTCTGGTGTCACCAGCACAGATGTTTAATCACATCCACAGCAGGGAAGCACCTGATTGAAATTCAGAAGGTGGTGAGAAAGAAAGAATGGGAAAAAAAAACAGAAAAAGTAACTAGTGTTTTCCAGCGGAGTAAATACAGTGTTTATGTACAAATGATTCTCTATTATCATTTACACATGTTTAACTTCCAACTATTCAGACAGAGGCTGATAATTAGATGCTGATTACTAAGAATGGTTACTGAGGGAATATAAACACTGGCATCATACATCTCCTAATTCCAGTATTTTGACATTATGTCATACTGTCAGTGAACAATTCCCAAAGACATCTGTCTGTAGAAGTCAGGGCCCCGAGGCTCTAAAACATACTGTTATCAGAGACCTTTCTTGACTTAAGTTTTATTTTATTTAAATAGTATTTTATTGTTTATCTGTTTTTCATTATGATAATTAATAACAACTAAGAACTAAGGAACTTAACAGTTGGGCTTTGGAGAGTATGATATGACTACTGTTGTATTAAGAATGTGTGCATCATGTATTATAAAGCCAAATGGTAAACATTTGGGAGTCACATTCAAATGGCAGCAGATCACAAAACAAGGTGCCTTACTAAAGCATGATAAAATAGATGTAGAAAATAAGATGAGTAATGTTTCTATTAAAAGCCTGTTTCAGACCTGCCATAATAATTAGTTCCTGTCCCTGCCTATTTTTTTCTTATTTTATATTATTAACATGTTGGGGAACAGGGTTTGGGTTGATTGGTGGAGAATTTTCTGCCCATCTCATCGTGTTCCTTCTGAAGCAACACCTCCGAGTGCATGGACAAAGACCTCTGCCTGGTCCTATTTGGCCTGCTGGCTCTTTCTCCTTACTCTCGGCAAATTCACCCCACAGGTCACAATTATGCCCGTGAGATGTGGCTGAGATGTGAATCCTGCACAGAGCCGGTGCAGACACATTTGCTGTCTAGACACAGGGTTAGGCTGGAAGATGGGACCTGAAGGTGAGGGCGGGCTGGGGCTACAAGGGTCCAGAGCAGGGAGGCAGGGCTGACAAGACAAGTGACTGGAGACAGAGCAGACAACACTGCAAAGAATAAAAGACGTGAATGGGAGCTAGAGCAGACTGGATGCTGCAGAGGCTACTCGCAGTGTGGATTTGCCAGAGCATAAGGGTATGTGAAGTAAGTAAGAAGTGTTGTTGCCTATGAAACAGGTTGCAGCTGGTGAAGCCCTGCTCAAAATCCAGCACATCTGTCTCCACTCACACAATCATACACAGGGGACAGAGTGGGAGAGCCACCGGGGAAGTGGCACCAGGTAATGTAGTGAGGCGGGAACAACTACTGTTGCACTTGGACCAACTTTGTTTTGCTCTTCCAAACTTAACTTAGTGCTCTTAAACATGCAGTGACATCAACCTAAATCACATTCATACACTTATACTGACAGGCAAGCTATAGCTGAGTCACACATTTTAACATCTTTTTTGAAGTGCATTCATTGGGAGTTTTGCATTTTTCCCTGAAATATTCAGTGCCCTGTGTACATATCTCAGCTTTGGATATATGACAATGACATTTTTTTAAGTTTGAAAACTTAAATGTAATAAATTGCACTCAAGCCCATGAAAAAACGCTGCCTATAACAGGAAAATAAGTTAGACTGTCAGGGCAGGAGCCCATCCTCACACTATCTGTATTTTATGGAACAGCTTTGTGAACAGAGCTGCCAGGCACACATTTTTTATAGACAAACAGGAGTTAGAGTACTTGCACAGGACACATTTGCTAAATAACGCAGATATGAAAAAGTGTGCAGGGAGGCTACATGTGCAGATTTGATTAAGAAGAGTGACAGCATTTATAAAAATTTGATTTGATAGAGCAGGAAGAGTAAGAGCCCAATACACAGGTAAGTGTTTCCAAAATTAGATAAGGGAGAGGAGTAAGAGCAGGATGTGCAGGTGGCCATTTAATATATTTGATAAGACATGTGAGACTAGAGCGGGGAGCTAGCCACTTTGAACAGATTTCTGATTATATCTATCTCATTGCATATCATAAACACACACCCGGGTGGTTATATTCCCTTTTAGTATACAGCAACAATGCTGATAGACTGAAATGTGTAAATACTGAGCCAACACTGTGGCCTCTCACTAAATACATCAAATATCAGTCAGACTGGATGTCAAGCTTAAAGATTATGCATCAACTGATGCTGGATTTTTGAAGCCGATAATGTAATATAATAAAATAATCACATATAGCATGAACATTTTTTTTTCTGAAAAAATATGTCTGAGTTAAGATATTTTGCAGTCGGACAATATACTTTATGATCAATATGACAGCAACAATTAATATAACAGTAATGTGAACTGTAAATGTCACTGAAATTTAGAATGGCTATAATCAATAACTTTATATTAAAGGGGAGGAATTATGTACATTCTCTGGTCTATACTTTTATTCTGGGGCTCTACTGAAGCATCTTTGTATGATTTACAGTTTTTTAAAACACCCAAAAACTCCTTACTTATTTTATGCATCTTATCTTATATTGGCTCTTTTGAATGGCTGGGAGCATTTTTTATATATTGACCTCATGTTTTGGAAGTTTGACCACAGTTACATTAAATATCCAGCATCGCAGTAAATAAATAAGAGAAGGTCACAAAAATGACTTTTTAACATAGGTTATACCCACTATACAACAGATTCATCATTCTGCCCTCATATATGTTAATCCTACATATACTATCCGACTGCCACGCTGAAAAACTGGACACTGAAAGACTGGGATCAGATTAGAGTAAATATATCACTGAATGAATGTTTTTCAAGAGGCTTTTACCTCCTAAAAATCAATTTAATTCTGGCAGAATCACAAATCCTTGTATTTTTAGCATGCCAATATAGGTAATACTATTTCAAAATAATACTCATCAGAAGCTTCTGTACGTACTATAAATACATATACATAAATGTACAACAGCTAAAAACAAAACATGGCAGTGCTCCACTGAACCCAGGCCATATTTGTCTTATTGTTAGTTTTGTAAAGCTGCCAACATATGTTAAGCTGATTGTTTGTTAGCGACAACTGTTCCGCTGTCAGCAACCACTGATAAATAAAGCTCTTCTCTTGTCAAATAAGAAATAAATCCACACTAACATTTAGCCTTTCTTTGACATTTTCTGTTTCTTCAACATACATATCCCTATGACTCAAGCTCAAGTCTGTTTCCATACTTAGCCATCTGGGGAATGACTATTAATATCAGATACTCAAGCTTATTTAACTCTTTACTGGGAAATCTGACCAGCTAACTTCAGTAGATGATCGCCCATGCAGATATGCTTGTCAAAGCTATAAATATGTTGCAGTGGTTTCATGTTTAATTTCACTTTGACGTGTTTCTTTACAGATGCCAACAGATAGCTTTGCCACCCTTAATCAAACAGCCAACAATCCATTCAAGTGATGAATCCTGAGACAATTTTAGTTCCTTGATTATGGCAACACCTGATTGGAAATATGGTCACTGAGTATCCGGTCTTATCTTGGGAGTGCTTTTGATCTTTGAAAGGCATCATGATGTGGTTTATGATCAGGTCTGTTTGATATGGAAGACCAGCCTGCAGTTGAAAGAGTAGAATATATGTATTTTTAAATAGGAAACAATACGTAAGAAAAGATATGTTAGGAAACTGACGACTTTGTTTTTTTACATTACATGCATGGTATTTCTTTAGGTCTATTCAGAGGGTGAGAATTTATCAGTGGCAATAGACCTGACACAAACATAGCAACAACCACCCACCCAAAACAACAACAACAAAAACAACATGATTTATGGAACAGCATCTGAATATCATGACATTTTAGTGGCAGCTCTTAAGTGGCTAGTCTGGACATTAGGTTCACCAAACAACCAGTTTCCGACTCTGCATGGTCAAAGTCTTCTTGGGCGTTTGTATTCATGTTTTAAACTTATCTCATTTAAATAGAGAAGTAAAGTAAAGTAGGCTACAAGCTATGACCCAGACACTGCCACCAGGTGCTGAACACCCAGAAAAGTTCTATATAAAGCGTATAATATGTATAATTATGATTGTACAATACTGATTATCATGCAATATCACAAATTGATGCTTCAAAAAAGTGAGGTTGTGTAATGTCTAAGTTTTGCATTTAAGTCTCAAATTACCACTGAAAAACACTTTCTCTGTATTTTACTTTCACTTGGTCTTATTTTTACTATGATTATCAAGTGGGTTTATTTTATATCTTATGTTACATGGGTGCTGATGTCAGTGGTTGGTAAGTCTCAGAAAGAAAAAAAAAAAGGCTGTGGTGTGTGTTTTAACCCCCACAGCGCTACTAAGGGTGGTTTATTTTCCAGGGCAGCTTAGGGTTGTGCCTAACACAGATAAGACCCACAGTGAGGTTAAACTCATGGGAAGATGTTCTGGAGTAAGTTCAAAGAAGTTTATTTCGGTTAATCAAGACCGTTGTGTCTGTTGGGAAGAGGGAGGTTCTGTTTGCTTTTAGCTTCAGAGACCAGGGCACTGATTTACAGATTGTGTACACACAGTGAAATACTATGAGATTTTGCCCTTGTCGGTCTGAAATTAACACCACTGAAGTGCACATTTTATATAAATATTTTTTTTTATTCTCACTTTATTTTATGTAATGTTTATTCATATTATCAAGTGGGTTTTATTTTCTGTCTTATGTGCATTTACATGTTTTATTATGCTCATTTAACGTATCTCTTTTGATGTGAAGCACTGACCTCGTACATTGTTGGAAAACCAGCAGCATTTTGTCAATGAAAGTTGCTGTGCAAATTACGTTACTATAATTGTCATTATGACTTAGATACTGTCATAATATAGCATTGACTATATTGGCTTTTAACACCCAGACATTATTTTATTTATTTGATCAATTTTATTTTTATTTATTTTATTTCATTTATTTTTTATTGGTATCGTAAATTATTTCATTTTACTTGTGTTTTCGTGTCGATTGTTTTATTGTGCTTCCCTTGTGTTATTTATTGTATATTTTATCTTCATGTGCAGCGCTTTGGAAACCCTGTGTTTACTTAAATTGTGCTATATAAATAAAATGGATTGGATATATAGTGTCAAATATAGACACTATATGTAAATAACTGGTACTTTAATGTGTCACCATCTGATTAATTAATGGAAAACATATATACTTCCTGTCAACAAGTCCTCTAAATTATACATACAAGCCTTTTCTGATCTGTTTTTCTTATCAACATGTCAGTATCACTTGCCTCCCAAAACTAATTAAAGTTTGTTCATCTGCACTTCACTTCCTCTCAGTGAAACCTTCTTGAATAAATGTATAATAAACTGTGCAATATCAATAGTTTCTATGTGCAATGAT
>JANJYP010060948.1:0-20244 GCA_024605115.1 Rastrelliger brachysoma
CACACACACACACACACACACACACACACACATCCCCCCACATGCAAAGCTGGTGGCTCCTTTGTGTGATCTGTTCTCACACTGTTCCATCTCCACATCACGCAGTCTGCCTTTCACAGCAGCAATTCAGCAGCAACAATCACACACTCACGCCTCAAAAAAGACCTCTTG
This sequence comes from Rastrelliger brachysoma, assembly GCA_024605115.1. Taxonomy (NCBI): domain Eukaryota; kingdom Metazoa; phylum Chordata; class Actinopteri; order Scombriformes; family Scombridae; genus Rastrelliger; species Rastrelliger brachysoma. The sequence goes on from JANJYP010060948.1 coordinate 172, forward strand.
CCCCCTTTGCCAACCAATTAAGAGCCATCTGGGCTTGGATGCGGTAAAAAAAAGCTATTACAAAACTGTTTTCATATTTCCATGATATGTTTTTGATGTGGAGACCCAAATGTTTGGAAAAAAAGCAGAGCTTTGTTTCCATGATATGCCTTCACCTCCTTGAAAATGGAAGAATTTTTAAACTGAGACAGTGCACTTATCAATATTTTGTTTCATTAATTTGTGAAAAACCAGTGGAGGCCACAAGACAGTTTAAAAACATGACAGAGTCAGCCACTGCTTTTGAAGCTGCCATGCAACTGTGTGATTCCCACTGAACTTGAGGTCATAGATTCCCAGTGGCTACGTAGGGCAGCGAATGGAGAGCAGCAGGGTTCAAGCCTTGGGTCACTGGTGCTTCAGAAGTGGCCAGCCAGCTTTGTCCCAGGAGGGATGATGGTGACGGATTCACTGGTGTTTTCTCAAGGTCCACTGAACCCTGCAGCAAAAACTCCAACTTAGAGCCTGCAGAAAGAGGGAGCAGTCCTCTCATCTCCAGTTCATAGAACTCCAAAAAGGGGCATTCTGGACAGTGTCCAGGGTGCATCGAAATCCCGCTGCAACCTCACGGTGGCACTACCAAACCTCTTTTTATTATTTTCCTCTACATAATCTGCAGTACACATTAGGCCTGTGACATGCACCATAATGGTTCACTTCCCCACTGTAGGGAAGTGCTGAACCACTGTGTTGTCAAGTAGGCTTTATAAGACGAAAAGATATGAATAGAAAATCCACCCTGTCTTTTTTTTCTTTTCAATATAGCTAAGTTAAAAGGCTTACTTACCCCTAATCAAAATGGCAGGCCCACTGGCATGGTATGTCCCAGCTGTGGCTCTGGCGCAGCGTTTCCCTTCTCCTCATACATTGTTCTGGGCAGCACATCCAAGAGCTCTTGCTGTGTTATGTACTTAACTGAGGTCAGAGTTGTCATTATCTGGGTCTTGTTGGCACTAAGGCCTCCTCTGATGATAGGACTCCCTTTCAGACCTGCAGCTTTTAGCACTCCCTAAGAGTTAACCTCTGTGAAGACCAGGCAATCGACCACCTGCAAATCTAGCCCAGGGCTGGGACTGTGTTTAAAGAAGTATGCTTTATGACATTCTGTCGCATGTGCACTGTTTGCCCTGACCTGGTGTAAGTTTAGCACATATGCTCTAAGATTTACCTCTGATCTCTTTTTTTTCTTTGGCTGCAGGGTAATTTATATGTACAGACAGGAGACATGTGCATTTGTTAATTAGGTGGCTCAGAATGACTGGAGGCCAGAGCCCAGGCATCCAAAAAGAAAAAATCTAGTGCCTGGATTCAACATCAGTGACAAAACTCAGAACACATTGTATGTTTATGTTTTTTTTCTGTATTATTTTCTATAATATCACAATTTTAAAGCTTGCACAACATTGGTACATATTGGAAAATTGATCCTTAGAGGCATTTTGGCATGGATTGAGAGAAATCACAACAGGAGACAAGTGTTTGTTGAGGTTTAGGATTTATTTCTTGAGCTAAGCACTGTTTCCTCCATTCTAGCAACACTTCTTCATTCATGCCAACCCCATGGTGTTAGTCTGTAAGGAATTATTTTTCAGAATATACTGCATTTTCAAAAGATATATCTCCCCCATGCCTCTCTCTCTCTCTCTCTCTCTCTCTCTCTCTCTCTCTNCTCTCTCTCTCTCTCATTCTATTGCTCTCCCTCTGTTTTCCTCTGTCTTACAAATACACACAGACACATATACACACACATTGCAACATGCACACAACCAGACATGAACAACCCCTCTTAAAACTAGTCCCCCCCCATAGCAATTTTGTCAGAAGTTGACAATGTCTTGATTTAGTTGTCTGGCTGTTCCGGCCAGTTTTCCCTGCTGCGCTAATGTGAACAGGACATCCCGCTGGGCACCAAAGAATACCACTTCACGGCAGCCGCATAGCTGGCAGCTTTTATTTATGGCGCTACCGAAATGAATGGGTATTAGTGTCCAAACATTTCACCATGCTCCTGCAGCCACACACAAAAGCCACTGATTTCCAGCAAATCTGCACTTATTTTATTCAAGAAGACTAAAGCAAGGGAGAGGGAGAAACAGACAGAGAGAGAGGGAGAGAGAAAACATTTATAATGACTTAAAAGACCTCAAAAGAAGAATAGAATTGCATTTGAAAAGGATTCATGAAACAGAAATCGAAAAGGAAAAAAATGGACCGTCTATTTTACTGCATTTTTGTCCAAGTTGAAAATGGGAAATATCTATATCCCTAAAATGACTCAACTTAAGTGCTTATATTCACAAAAACTGCACTTCCCCCACAATCACCCAGTTTTCAGTTGCTCTGTTTTGTCTTGTAGCACAAAGCATTGTATTTTATAGGACTGTGCTAGGAAGGAAAAAGTAATTTTATCATTGCCAAAATTGTCGATTTAAAGTGTCTTCACAAATCACTCTTACTACCATTTTGCAATCCAGGCTGCCTACTGTCTTGTTAACCTATTAATTTTAAGTGGACGGTTCCCATTAGATAGCAGTAGCACTGCTGACTCCTCTTGGCTTTTCTGAAGGGAGCAGGCTGAGGCAGAGTGCTCTTCTGGCCCGGTGCTGCTCTTTGCCTGGTCTCTGTGTCCAGGACCTCATCAGCACAGAGTCCGCCTGTCCTCATGTCCCCGCCACTCACCTCAGTGCTCTTCATCTGTCATTCCTGCCCTTCTGCAAACACACCCTTCTGACATTTTGAAAAACTCTGGCATTCACTCTCAATATGGATTTTTGTTGATTATAGCTTTCTGTCTGTGAAGATTGCACGTATTATTGACTTTGCAATCCCATGACTATTTGCACAGCTTTCCCCCCTCCTCCTTATCTCAGTGAAGTCCAGCAATAATATTCACCCTAGTTTCTCATAACCATTTTTCATTATCCATCCTTTTTTCATATTTTTTTCACGTTTATTCCATATATTTTACTAATCCCCTTTGGCCACAACCCTTTCTTTATGCCACCAGAGATCAGAGTATCTGCAAAGCTTCGGTCACTGATGTCATTAAGATTGGGATCTGATACACTAGATGTCCATTGGTAAAATGCCCCTGGCCTGAACTCCCTATTGTCCCCTAATTCCAAGCGGCAGCTCTGTTTCACTTGCTGCATAATAGCCCATAGGTTAAAGTTCTGCTGCTTTTGCTTTGAATTTACATCTTTCACAGGCTCCAGTCTCTTGTTCCGAGCTGGCGTTTTCTTTTTTTCTCTTTTCATTTCTAGCAAGCCTCATTGCCTGCAGGCAGCATGGCTGTTTGTGCCTTCCTGACAATCTCCCACATCCAGGCATCTTTTGGAGGGTCAGAGGAGAGCAACTTGACTTAACAGGTCAACGTAAGTGGGCTCCGCCCTTCTCCAGAGGGGAAGCCATGGAGCCCTCCATTAGGAGCTGACCTCCACGTTGCACTGGTCTGGCCCCAGCCAGGGTATCACATGGCTCTGCCTGAGACAGACTGCTCATTAAAGCCTGCTGCCCATGGCAGGATTAGGCCTTTTCATGGTTTATCCTCTACTCTGACAACTGACAATGGGCTAGGATAGCTGCTTCAAATGGAGTGTGCATATGAATCATGGAATTATAATTGCTCTTTCATTATGAGAATATTGGAAAATCTATCCACATGCACAATGCAAAGAATTAATTGGGGTCTGTTTTCAAGGGCACATTGCTACACTCTATGAACCCAAGAAAATGGGAAGGGGAGTAATGAGGCATTTTAGGAACAGTGCAGCATCTTTTTTCCTCTGCACCTGTGCACATACTGTTGTTTGCACACACACAAATACCTTCTGCCTGCTACCTTTACTCACTATACTACTTTTATTCAAAGTTTCACTGCACTTAATATACAACAGAGTGCCCTGTTTACTTATGTTTTGATGTTTTGAAAGAGCAACCCCATTAACAGTGGCGGCCCGTTCCCCACGACCCAGTGGTGTGCAGGTTATGGAGGGCTATAGCTTGGGCGCTGAGTAGGAAACTAAGATGACACTACCTCTTGAGCTGTGTGGGAGGGAGAGGGCTGGTGATAGCGAGGCAGTAGAGCCACTATCTACAGCAGTCATGCTTCCTATTTACACCACCACTCTGTCTGTTTTCATTATTCATATTTCATGTTGTATCAGGGCATGAAAAAGAATTATTTCCTTCATGGTGGAGGGCAGGTTAACGCTGTCTCTCAGGTCACATTACTCACAACAAGTTGGGGCGGAGGGGTGGCTTTTCTGGATTTAAAGCATCATAACAGCCTGCACAAATGGAAAAGAAATATTTCCCAGGAGACATATTGCCTAGTCCTCTGTGGTTATCCAGAACATGTAGATTTACATGAATCCGATGAGTGAAAGCCACTGAATAAAAATGTACAGGTTGAATTGTCACTTTTAAATAATTTCTTATTATTGTGCAGTGAATAAAAAATGTAACCTAATTAAAAGTGTGAACAACACCATCTCAATTTACATATGTAATGAAGCTTTTTCACACTCATCTGTAATAAACACAATGTGATAGCAACCAGGTATATTTAAAAGGTGTTAATGAACTGCTGATGTTATATTCTCCCTCCTCTTTCAAATTATTTCAATAACCACCTGTTATTTAAAAAAACACAAAACATTACACGCTTAAATTGTTTTGTGTTGGTAATTTAGACTTTATGTTGAAAAGTTTTATGCAGTATGTCTAATGTGCATTACAGTTCTGAACTTTTCCAATGCTTTTCCAAATAATGTATAAATTAATGATATTAGTACATTCAATTTTGCAGTTCACCTTTCACTAGTTAAAAAAATCATATTTTGATTGTTTAGTAATGACCAAATACCATAATGAGTACATGATAAACAGGACAACATGTAGAGGTAATTAATATATTTTTGTAAGCAAAGGAAGAAATCTTTTGGAGAGCTGTCAAAAACAGAAAGAGGCCAGAGAAGAGAAGAACTGAAACTCTGGTAGCAACGCAATTAAACTCTGGTAATGAGGTCAGACATCAGATCCAGTGCAAGTGATATCATTACACAGGCTGAACGGATGGGCCGCTCCAGCTGCCATGCTCTTGCTGTGGGATTAGACTCACTGTCCTGAGGGCAGCACTTTTACTAGGCTGACCCCTGCCTGCCACTGGGGCACCAGCCACCCCCTGGGCTCCTGGGGGCTATGGCCCCCAGTTCTGGTGCCAGTGGCACCAGCAGGGCTGCAGAGAAGTGAACTGTGCTGCCACGTGGGATGACAGGACTTGCCACTCCATTAGGAAGCACAGAGACAGGCAGGCACCAGCACACAATCCACCCTGTGTTGCCAACTACGAATTACTGGGTTCCTCTATTTCTGTCAGCTCATTTGTAAAAACCAGCTAACAATGACAAGGTGATAAAAGGACATTGTATCAGTGATTAGAATGCTGCATTTGAACCTGTTGATAGTTAAAATATGGCTCACAAATAATAAAAAAAAAAAACACAACTTCATGCTGTTTTTCCGTAAAAGGAGTCCTTTTGTTTAGTTAAAATCATGGTTCATACTTGCAAACAAGATTGAAATAATGAAACATACAGATTGGTAGCAGTCTAATTTTCTTTCCCCATTGTTTAAAGCCTCGTTTGCAAAGTCCCTAGCAGGAGTCGGCTTAATTTGTCTTTTCTTATTTGGTCTGCTTGTGTGTTTTGTGCTGTTCTCTTTTTGTCTCTCATGATTACTTTGAGGATATCGTTATGACATTCAGCAGCAACAATAATTCTTCTGTTCTAATTCATATCAATTAGTAGGGGATGGTAATTCAAACTGACGGCACAATGTATCTTGAAAGGCTTGCGGGGATGTTGTGGCGGCAGCATCACTGTGCAGCCAAAAGCCACCCTCCTTTCCCCTTTATTCCCCCTTTCTGTCTTTCAGTCCACAAAAAGGGGCTCCAAGCAAAGAGGACAATACAAGTCGGAGCCAGTACTTTGATAATTAGTTATTGATTGAGAACAATGGCATGGCGTACACTGTCGTATTAGCTAGACGCCAGTAGGTCGCGACACCAAGAGCAGCCATCAAGAAACAAGGGCCAAAATATGCCTGACTCCCCTAATAAGATATTCCTTCATGTTTTTCTCTTTCATTTCTCTTCTCTTTTTCCTTCCTCAGGCATGTTAGTGTTCAGGCTACATGGGGTCAAAAGTATTAATGCTTGTGCACAAATGAGTGCCTGATGAAGGAGAATTTAATTAGAGAATGCCCACTCAAGCTTCTCATACCACATTGCCCTGTTTTTATTATTTCTCTCCTTTATTGTTTTTGTTTGTAGGACTTTGCATTTCAAATGTCCAAAGCCATTAAAAATTGTCATTGTGAATTTTCTGGCACTGGTAGCATTGTTTTCATAACATTCAGAGATAGTGACTGCCAAATTAAAAATTCATAAAAAAATATTATGAATCAGTGTTACAGTAGCACCAATTTATGAAGCTTTCAAATTACATTTTATGGTTAGCCTGTTGCATTGTTTAGTCTAATCTTGTCCAGAATTTAAATGGAAAAAATAAGCAATATATGATACACAGGTATTTGACCTCAGTTGTGTGTATCACTTTCTCTTTGACAATGTGGTAGCCTGCAGTGAAAACAGGTGCATTTCGCCACACGTTTTGATTGCTGTATATTCACGGTGGCTGGTGTGTGTCAGAAATGGTGTCATTTTAGTAAAAGTTTGGCTTTTAACCAAACCGTGTTTACATATAATAGAATATCCTCAAATAATTGGTAGGTCTCCTTGCTAAAGAGGGATATGTCAGGCTTGGCATCAGCGTGAAAGAAGCTCCCTAACGCACTTCACCTGATCCGTGGCCTGTAAAGATGCACCTGGCATTAAACAGACAGGGCAGGAGCGTCAACTGAACAATGGAGGACTGTCAGGACCGACAGCAGGGCACGGCTCTACCATCACTGCTCTGACAGGGAGGGTCTCAGAGGGTAAACTGCTTTGCTGGAACTAATTAAACAGATGAAGTTATGACATGAATATGCAGATGTTGTTTACATTTTACCATATGGTATTATTTCAGGTAATAACGCACAGGAGAGCCTTCCCACTCATTAATGTGAAGGGATGGAGTGAAAACACTGTCTATCAAGAGACACTCAGAGCATGTTCAAGAAATATGATCAGACTGACACACGGGTGTTGAAATCTATTTCAAGCCACTCAATTAACATACATATTGATAGCCCTTACATTTTGATTTTAATTGTTAGTGTGCTAGATGCTGGACAGACTCTTCCTTGTTGAAAGTAGGACTTATCACTTTTCTTCAAATCTATCTAAATGAATTCGATTTATTCTCATTTAAGTGTAAAATTAATTATCACAACATTGGCAGTGTCTTATTAACCAGAATGACATTGTTTTACAATAATTAATCCACAGCCTCCTATTGGCACTTAAATTTAATAGTCACTCATGCAGTTAAATAATTTTTCAGGGCTGCTGTCTGTAGATATCTTAGCCTCAGTATGCCTGCCATAAACCCACTTTAATTCTGAATTCACAACCTGCATTTAACTCAACTTCTTTTTTTTCCTTTTTTTGAAACTGTTAAAAGTAGTAGAATTGTCGGAGTTCTTTTTTTTCAGTTTTGTGTGCAGCCTTACCATTCCCCCGGAGCGGGTGCTGAGAGGTTAAGAGGAAAAGGGCCGATGGAGTCGCGTTTAGTAAGAAGTGTGGGATCACGGGGGCCAGCTGGTGGGGTGATGGGAAGCGTAATTGTGCCCGCTGTGTGGTTAGGGTGGGGGGTGAAAGGATGGGTTGAGAAGCCCTGATAAAAAAGGAGGGGCGGGGACACCTCAATTACCTGTGCTCCTTCTGACCCCTCTCTCCCTCTGTCTCTCCACGGGCAGACCCACTGTCTGAGAGGCGGGGCACATTTCCAGAGGCAGATGCACATCCCCCTCCTTTGTTCAAGACAGCATTCGCTCCTTTTTCTGAACAGCAGAAACTTAATTTCAATAATATTTTCTCTAATGTATTACTTTATTTGTACTGTCAGAAAAAAATTTCCTATTCTTTAAAAAAAATCTGCACATATTTCTCTTATGTGTTTATGTTTGATCACAGAACTTGGCCAGGCATTATTAGATTAAAGATGTACAATAAAATAAAAATCAAATTTACCTGAACTGAGCAGTTCTCTCAAACATATTCAGCGGGTTACATGCAGCTGTCATAGTTTATTTTGAAGTTCCTGCTAAGACTAATACAGTAAGTGACAGAGACTGGTGTAAAATCAATACTTCACAGGAGTGTGATGTCTTAATAAACTCTCTGTGTTGTTCAGACAGGAAAGCTAGACATGAACGAGAAGGACTACAGCGCAGGCCATTGTGAAGCTGTCAAGCCTAGTCCTCAAAAGCAGATGAAGCTGTCAGATTATTAATATATTTATACTGACAGGCCCCAAGTCCACCCCTAAAACCCTCCCCTCTTTCAATGTCTCTCAAAAAATATGCTCAGCTTCAAAGACAGAGGCCACAAGGTTAGATGCAAAGGTCAAAGGCCAAATACATTTTGAAAGCAAATTCTCTTCCTTTTGCAACCTGTTTTTATTGCTGTCGCTCCCCTTCTCAGTGGCGACCATTCAACTGAAACTTAGGCTGAATTGGCAGCAGCTTTCAAAGCGCTTGGCAGCCTGGTGATCCTCAGGAGCTCTCAGCTGACATCTCTCTGGGCTTGTCTATGCTCTGGGGTCAGCGCGAGCCCTGACTCCAAGGACCCACTCACTCAGGCGCTACCATGAGTCAGTCCCAGAGACTGAAATTAAAATGTGAAAAGATGTGCAACTGAAGGCATTCCTCACCCCCCATGGCATTTTCCTTTCTCTGTGACAGTTCCTCTGAGACTGCTTTTTCTTTCATGTTTCTCTTTTCCCTTTAGATTATTTAACAACATGCGAACAGAGCTGTCAAGGAGAGACATGCTTGATCGACAGAGCAAGGGAGTGTCTTAGTCAACATGGGGTTAAATTCGATTTTCTGCATGTTCAGTACGGTAGTCTCAAGCCAGTTATTGCCTCGGCTTGATGTTTTTTGATGGATCAATTATCCATTATAACATGTTGCGAAGCCAAACATAATGGCAACTATGACACCTGTCACAATCTTCTATTAGGGTTAGGAAATTGAAATAATTTAATGACAGCTAATTTAGTCTTTGTTTTGAATCTCATTATGGCTACAGTAATTGTGTTCTATAAAAAAAAAAAAAAGTGAAATACATCCATTTCTCAAAGTACCCAGACTACAGCTATTAATTCAATATCTCTCAATAAAAACAGAAGTGAATAAATTGCGCTTTATCAGATTCAGACAAGCAGTTTGAAAAGACTAAGATCTTGGAGATTTTTTCCTCCTTTAAAGTCCAGTTCAGATTATGTTAAAATTGGAGATAACACTGTCGAAAAGAGAGGCAAACATACCCTTTTAAAGAGAGTAAAGCATCAGTATTAAGCACAAATACTGAAGAGGGCTGTTAGAATAATTTAGGACTCCACAAAAAATGGGTTTATGTCTATATATATTTTTTATTATCTTCAAATATATGTTGGACTAGACTGCACTGCAATATAAAACAATATCAATAAAACCAGGGCAGGCCAAAATATTATTTCCCCCAGCCATTGGAACTCTTAAGAATTTACAATTATCACCAAATCAGATTTTAGTATCTCACCATGTACCGGTAATAAGTCAAAGATATTACTCCAGATCAGGACAAAAGTGTCAGGAGCTGAATAAAATGCAATATGCTTGTCAATAACTTGCATGTGAGAAAGCTGCGTGGGAGAGTCTTATCGGTACATGTGTGCATATACTTGAATTTGCAAGTGAAGTGTCTTATTGGGATTACCCACGGTACATTCTCGTTGGTATCATAAAAAGAAAGAGGGAGTAGATGTGTCTCCTTTTTTCAGTAAGCTCTCTGTCAATGGTCTGGAGTTGAATTGCCTTGGATAGCTCCCCTCATTCCATGGAATGATCTCAGACCTAATTTACTGGGCAGCTCAGGATCCAAAGCATACAAGGCTCTCTTCTGCATAGAATGTGTGAAATAGATAGAGCAGCCTTCCCTCAGATGTGCTGAAGTAATCTTCAGCTAGAGCTGGTCCAGCAGGCCTCACCCCTAAAGGGATTGATGCAGTGTCAAAACCTTTGGCTCAGGGGTCATCCTCTCTTCTTGCCTCCCCAATCTGACAAAAGCTGAATTTCTTTCCCTCACTATTCATTTCTCTTTTTTCTTCTATTGAATTCATCAGTGAGGGAGGCATGAGATGTGAGATGTGAATGAAACATTTTCATTAGAAGGGAGGAGAATCCTCGGTCAGAGACAAGGCCGGAGCTGATCTGAGCCAATGACATCCCCTACAATCCTTTCGTTCTCTTTTTTTTCCTTTTTTTTGTCCTTCGTACTTCCCCAGCTGTCACTCTCTGCGGTATGTGGCAAACTGATTGAAATCAGTACTGTGTCAGGGCCGTCATATCTCAGAAAGACATAAAACATGCAGAAACATCAATAAGCAACAGGCCGCTGACAGCTCTCCGGCACCGATCCCGGCAAGGAGAGATGAGGGGAAGGTTAGGACTCTGGGGGGATGCGGTGCAGTTGAAGTGTCTTCTACAGGCTTCACTGAGACCCAGGGAAGACAAGATAAAGTCTATCAGGTTATCACCCAGTTCAAGTTGCTTCTCGGACAGCAGGGCCACTGGGATGCTGGATGTCAGAGGATCTGTGCATGTGTGTGTAAGCATATGTGTGTGTATAGTAAGCGTATGTTTCTGTTACTCTGTGGGCCTCATACATACATATATGTTCATGCAGATGTGCAGATATCTTGATTCTGCTCAGAGAAATTATTTTTCAAGGCATAAGTAACATTGTGTCTAAATGTAATTTGTGTTGTATAAATTCAAGTTGTCTGATGATTATACTAAAATAAGGTCGTTAACAGACTAGTTATACCCAATAGTGATGGCCAGGAGATACTTTGGGATTTTCAGTGTCTATTTAATTCACTAATGGGAGGTAAAGGTGATAGTCTGTTAGATCACAGCCTGACACTACCTCTTACCACTGCTAATTAGGCAAGTTTTTAGCCCAGAAAAACTGCTGAATTTCCTGTTTCTCACACCTGATAATGGTCATCACAGTGCCCTAACCTACCTATTTAGAATTATGATACCGGACAAATAATCAGCTTCACAGAATACTGACTTTGACAACATAAATCCACTAGTAATTAGTATGACACACAAGTCGATGAAGGGAGTGGAGTTTTGGCTGAAGTTGAATTTTCATCCAAAGTTGAAGCCTATTATTTTTGTTGTTGATGGGTTAACGTTGTGGACAGGAGCCCATCTGCATATCAAATGTGACTCCCATTATTTTATGTTTCTCTCTGCTAACAGCGCCTCCCAGCACTCCTCCACGTTCTCCTCCATCTGCCTCCTGTCCATTGATCAGCCTTCCAGGGCATTAGTCTGTTTAACATCTGCTACAAGTTCCAGCAGCTCAGGTAACTATCTAACTGCTCTCCATCGCCTATTGATCTTCATGTCCACCTGCAGGAACATCTGTTTCAGCATGTCGTTTGTCAGCGCAACCAGCTACCTTGTTTCGCTTCATGTCTTGTCCACTTTCACTCACTTTCACAAAGAGATTTGCCTGTTAAGTTGATGTTCTAATAATGAATGACAACTTTGTCATAGATATTGTTGCTTCTTGCCATATAGCAGGCATTATAGTTGTACTGGAAAATTAGTTATTTTTCCATGTGTTAAATATAGATTAAATTATAATTTAGTGTGAATATTTGGGTACAGACCTCATATCTGGAGCTGCTAATACTACTAAGCTTTTGAAGTTAAGAAATTGAATTTTATATTTATTGTGTCTTTCACATATTTATATGGTATTCTTGGTTGAATATTTAATTAGTCTGCATTATAAATCAAAATAATTGTAAATTGTTTTGTAGATTATATGCATAAAACAAACCACATAATAAAATCTATTATTTGAATTTAAATATTTCTTTTAAGTGTGAAGTAAGAGGTGCTGTAAAATATATTTAGGGAATAGCTGTGGTTCACAAGTTTATATATGATTAAAAGAAAACAGCACATATTTTTAATATTCTACTGGGCAGAAAACAGAGCGAGCCATAGGCTGAGAAGATCCTCATGTCTTAGAATTTGTCTCCGTCACAGGCCTTCGCTGCTCAGAGGAACCGCTGTTGCACAGTTTAATTTGCTCTTTTGTAATGATGGGGCGTAGGTTAGTTAATTTCAATTTTTGATTTCAAAAGCTATCAAATACAGCTCAGATGAGAAATCAATTTTCCCAGCTGCCCTGGCTTTGTGGTTAAAAGAACTCTCGCCATTGGAGAACAGCCTGTCACATGACCGAGTCAGGGATTAGTTCAGTAGGCCCATGTTGCCACCACCTCAATTACAGGCTGCCTCTTGTCATTTACCTCTATAACATCTCATTCTCAGACACAACTCATATTTAATTCATGAAAGCCTCCACAAGAGTAATTGTAATATAGATTGTTACAGAAAATTTAAACCAAATGTTGGCTGCAACTTTTTTGCTTTGCATACCAGCAACAGTTATTTCCTGTAATTTTGGATAAATAGAAAATGAACAGTGAATGTATAGTTTAGGAATAACCTAATTTCTCAAATGTCTGCTTATGAATAATATATATATTTTAAATGTTCTTAAAAAATATTTAAAGTCTATAATTAAAAATATTTAACCATGATCACATTGAATCACTTTATACAGCAAAATATACATATTTTTAAACAAAATGATACATTGAAAAAAAAAATCTATGTCAATGGTAATTTTAATTGGAATGGTTGTGTCCTATGTCATGTTGCAGACAATGACAATCATTAGTGCCATTATTAAGACTATCATGTGATCAGCTGCCTTAAAAGGCGACTCTGGGCGGTTCTACTGACAATAAACATTCACCTAAATAAGCTGTGTTCAGTTGAAGTGCAACCAGTCTTTTGATGTATGGATAGACCTAACTGTCACACATAGCCTATACTCTCTCTTGTATCAGTAAACTACATATAACAAGAGGCCTGTTTGTTCAAACCATAAAACATAAATAAATAAAGGCATAAACTGTTGAATGGGTGCTGAATTAGTGCTATGAAAACTTTTATTTTTTCAAATAATTGCTAGAAATTCCTTTTTGATACATGTGAGTAATTGTTGACACTACAAATAGCGCAAAGCTTCTCAGACTGCGTGTGCAAGCATATTTCTCGTTCTTATGAAGCCTTGGTTTGGAGACTGAATCCATTCCAACATTTCTTTTTTGTCAAACGAACCCTCGTTTCCTTTGCAGAAACCAAATTGACAATTTGTTCAGTAATAAAAGAATCTCCCTTTCATGTGGATTGGTTCATGGCACACAAAGTAGAGAGGAGGCAATTTCTGGACATATCATGAGATTATATCCGTTTGACAGTTGTGTTATTCTATGTGGTTTCCATGACAACTGTGGATGAGGCCTCCAATAAAACCAACCTCAGCTGTCATCTCTTCACCTAAAAGCTTTGTAATTGCTCTCATTTGCATACTACAATTAAGTGTGTTAGCTCACAGCAAGAACAATCAACCTCCACTAAAGACTGGGGATAGTATAATTATTATATCAGTGGATTTGTATAAAACATTACTGACGAGCCTTTGTTTGACGTCGGTATTGTACTGTCGGGCTAGTTTCCCCATTTATTTTCATAAATATACATATTTTACAGACAGGGATGGATAATGTATAGGCACAATTTAAATTGTTGTGACAGATTTCAATATTTCTGTGTTGCTTTACTGTCACATAAAGATGTCTTTTTTATTTTAGAAATAATCTGTTAATACAGTGAGAGATATTTTTATCCATTTTTGATAGGAGGCTTTTTGACTCAGTGGTACACTTGACTAGCTAGAAACAGAATGATTTGCAGTAGTGGGAGACAGTTTGAACTGCTGATTGAATGGAAAGGTTATGTGCACGAGGCTCCAAGCATTGTTTCTCTTTCCCTCAGATGCGCAGAGGCTGTAATGAAGAGCTCTTGAACTCACAGTCATAGAAGCTATGACAGGAGGTCTACTGGACTATGACACACATACATACACACACTCAAGCACAAATGAACACAGACAGCAAAATACAGGTAATACAGGAATCTGAATGGAGCTGTCACTCACACATTGTTTCACAAATCATCACATTTTCATTCAAAGTATTCAATGTCCAGTCTTCCAACTGATCTCAGAAAAAAACATCAAAATATCCCTCTGTGCAGCTGTGCTTTTGTTGGCTGTTTTTCCTCTTAATATTTTTGGGGGGCGGGGAGGGAGCAACCCCAACATGAAATTAGAGGTTATAAACTTTATATAAAAATATCTTCATAGAGGCATAACTCAATTTTATGAACTATAAAAGCAGCTTCATTCCCAGCTTTCTAAAGCTTATTATCAAGGCTGTGATGCTACAGCACATCTTTGTCAGGTACATTTTATTTGGAGTTTTTGCCTTCAGGCCCTGAATTGAAATGGAAGACCAAATGGCACAAATGGCAAGTGCGCCATTCCTAGCTCTCTGCAGTTTCCCAACACAAACTGGTCAAGCAGAAATGAGACCTGCATCAATTTTAATTTGTATTTATCCTGCTGATGACCCGCTCCTTTCACTCTGCCGTTGGAGGCACAAATTACACCCATCATAACTCTGATTCTAACAGCCCACGGTGTGCTATCAGAAAATTAACATGGTTATATACCACCGGCGGGTTCAAGGTGTCACAACACAATTATACAATCATGCAACCTGACCAGCTCTGACTGGTCGCCAGTGTATGACAACTAAGCTGGAGGGCTACACTGTCTGTCACATCCAGACGGGTAAGATAAGTTCACTGAAGAGTCGACTGTGCCTCAGTGTCTGGTTCTCTCTATCTAAATCAGTTAAATATCACAAGGCTGGTGCAGTCTGAGGTGATTTTTTTTTCTTTTTTGGGAGGGTATAAAGACCTACATCTAAACTTATCTTTGGCTTGTCATGTCTTTCATTCAGCACAGTAAATTGAGCTTGCAGGATTTGTAAAAAAAAAAAAGATCAATGTAATATAGCATGGGCTGACTATGTATCATTAATACAATTAAGTAATCAATGAGGAAAGTTTCATGTTAAACTGTATGCAGTGCTGTGTAGCAGCTCACTGTGACTTTCAATCAATCCTAATCCTCGTATCTCATAAAACTTAGAACAAAAAATGAAGGGAAGCTCCCCTGCCTGGATCCCCAGTGTGCTCTCAGTGTCAAGCCATTAGGCTGTGTGAAAGGAGGTGCCACTCATGAGTTATAATGCTGCACATCTATAGATGCAATGGTAAAATATAGCTCTTCAATGCTCAGTTCTCTGTTGCAGTTGGGAAAATAATTCTACTCTGATAGCGGTCCATCTAGCAATATCCCAATTCAAAGTCACAAAGATATGAAGAGGGCTTCTGGATAAATTTAAAATAATCCACTTCAGGATAGTTGGGAGATTAATGGAAAAGTGTGTGTGTGTGTGTGTGTGTGTGTGTGTGTGTGTGTGTGTGTGTGTGTGTGTGTGTGTGTGTGTGTGTGTGTGTNCATGTCTGTCTGAAGATGGTGACTAATAAATAAAATATATCAAAACCCACTGTAGCACCAAGAACTTTTGCATACTGTAGTATGATACTACCAATAAGATTATCAACCTTGGCGATGAAAAGAAAAGACACACAGAGGAATAAGGAAACTGACAGCTATGTTTGTGCTCCCAGAAGAAAGAAAATGCCAAACTATTCCTTAAGAGTCAACAGAAGAGCTGGATATAGGCTTTCAGGAACTCTATTTGTATTCTAAAGTTTGCTCATTGAATCCTATTTGAAAGCATGTCAACAGAAAACATGTTTCAAGCAGTTGTTACAGAAGTACAATCAATAAAAGTTTTATTGACTACTGCAATACTTAGCACGTAACAAAAATAACAAAAGCATGCAGCAGTCTTCTGCTCTGAAATATTTACCCAGAGGTACTGTAGATGTAACAATGATAAGGAAATAAAGCTAATAAGTGTCACTTTGATGTGACAACAAATTATACATGGTTCTATCAGATCTCATTTCCATTCCACAACACAGAGACAGAGAATACCCTGAAGCATGGCTGTTAATGGGAGCCTTTATCAGCCATCGTGGAAAGCCTGCCTCATTACTCACTCCAGCACAACTGTGCCCAGGGTGGTCGATTTCCCCAATGGACACTGGTTCACAGACCGGAGAGACACTGTGAGGCATATGACTTGTTTTTCAATGTGCAGGGCACAGATGCCGTTATGCTGCAATTGTGTGAAATTGCATTATCAGAAAATTCACTTTACCCAAAAAATAAAAAAAATAATTAAAAAAATGAATTGAAGGAAATTTTCAAAATAAAATATATATATAAAATATTTTAAAATATGAGCTTAACAATGTTTTTAAATGCTTTATGTTGTTCAAATTATTGAGTTGAAAAATGAATTGTTGGTATATAGGTTTCTATAAAATTTCCCTACAAATAACCAGCTACCACTCATCTTCTTTGTCATTATATGTCTGATTCTATAGCACCTGATTGTTATTCAGAGAGTATTTTCCATTTGGGAGGGTGCCAAATACACACATAACCTTCTATCCTTTCCAACCTGTGCAATGAATATTTTAAAACCTTAATATGTATTGGCTATCTGAATTTTCAGCTCGAGTCTTCCCTTTGTCCGCATTATCTGTGGGACCTGGTTCCTACTACTGGGGTTGTAACTGAGTTCCTTGCACTTGGGTTATTCCACTTCACAATTTTAAAATCACTCCCTGATGCTTGCTCCCTGATTTTACTCTCTCTATCCCTATTTTAGCTTCCCTGACAAAGTCAATAGGGGGCATCCCTCATCTGTCAAAAACAAACATCAGAATACTTCTCATGCTATTTGCCTCTTTTCTTTCTTTTTGCGTAGTCTCTCTTGCTTCCTGTCGCGCTCACTGCAGATCCTCACTTTGTCGCCTAGTGTAGATTATGAGATTATTGATTTGGTTGCCTGGTGACCCTAATCAACATAAGCAAGTAAGAGCAGTCAAAACATGTAAGAGAGAAAGTCCTGAAGATGTAGCTGACCCTCTGGTGACTCTCTCACCCAGAGGGGTGGCAGCAGCACTTGCTGTGTGGGTTTCAGCACAATCTGTGGAGCAGATGGCTGGAGTCCTGGGCAGAGAGCAGCAGGTCTCAGCCTGCATGTCACCAGGATGATGTGAGCTGGCTCCCTCCGAGCTTTAGTTAATACCTTCCTGTATCACAGACTTGTTAAGGGACTGCGAAAAACTTACCCATGCATGCTTCACAAAAGAACAATACTTTTTTCTCTGTGTCTGTCTTGTCCTCTTGCTTTGCGTTCTCCTTCCCTGGTGGTTAAAGACTTTTACTAGTATGTTTTATCTTTAACTTCTGTGTGAATATATTGTATGTATTTACTGTATTTATAAAAAAAAAACTTTCCACAGTGTATGTAATTTTATGATATAACTTTTTAATTAAGAAACTGTGGATTAAAAAAATGTTTTAATTTTTTTTTTTCATACCCAATGTCAAGGGTTGTATACAAAGACTGTATTAAAATCTATAATATGTAATATTGTCATAAAATGGTACTTCTCATACCTACAATGGCTTAATATATCTAGGGATATCAAAGGAATAACCACCATAGTCTAAAAGGTATGACAAATGATTTATATGATCTCATAGTATATATAATTATATCACCCACAGATAAAAAAGTGAATAATATGAGATTAAAGCTTTTAAGCAATATGAGCTGACAATTTAGTAGTTTCAAAAATAAAGTCAGAGCAATTGTGGACATTAATTTTTCTCTATTATGCGATAATATGCTTGGCTAAATGGTTTAACACTGACTTTGACTAAGAAGTTCCTTGATATGATAATATAATTAAAGGAAAATTCCAAGCAAGGTAAACAAACATTTGCTCGACTTTTGTTCATCCCACTTTTTTCTCTCTGCCTCTTAGGCTTTAATCTTGCTCACTGACAGGTAGAGCAGGGGAGGCCATGCCTTGTGAGGTTGAAGTGGTGCTGCCTCTCCTCCTCTCTCTCCTTCTCTCTCTCTCCTCATTTTATATAAAGAGTGGCAGCAGGCAGAGTGACAGACTGCCCCAAGAGATGACACCTGTCACTGAGGGGAGTGCTGCTAATCTACAAGCCTCATTTTGTTTGAACTCTTTGTCACCTTGCCGTCAAATCCTCATCTTCTCAGTCACTGCCAGCTTCCCTCCCCTCTGCCTCTCTCCTCACTCTGCTTTGCCCAGTCCCTCCACACTATACAATACATCCACCTTCACCAAACATAGCACACTCCTGCAGATAAACCAGTGTTTGCTGGTGTAACATAATGCAGCCTACAAACATTTATTTATTATGAGTATTGTACATGCATCCAGTTTTGTTTATTTTGGAATAATTATAGATAAATGCAGAGAGAGAGAGCTTTCTTACAAAGTCAAAAAAAGAAAAATCTTGGCAGCTCAATGTCTTATTCAGATGTGTAAAATTGCTTATATACCCCCAGTGTATGAGAAGATGAGATGTCCTTGTTCAAATGTTTTTACTTTCCGAACAAAGCCCCATTCATTCATATTGAGATTTTGTCTAAGTTTAAGTGATCTGAATAGAAATGCAGTCTGGAGTGGCCCAGTCTCTGTGGAGCAGCACACTCCACCCCCTGGCCAAATATCTATATTGTCCACTTCTACAGACTGTGCTTTGTAATTATAATATAATTCATTATGTCTATGCCGCATGTGTCACAAAGGAGGAGACCTCCCCAAAATCCTCCTGCACTGTTCAAGCTGACCGAACACATTCTTGTTCCCATTTTGAATGCTGCTGCTTGGAAATACACTCTCACACCCCCATAAACAATAGATTTTCCTCTTTTGCTTAATTGAGATATCACCCGCAAATCTGACAGCTCACACCAGCCCCTTCCTTAGGCTGAGAGAAATCTGTAGGAAGTGGACAGAAAGATGAACATTAATGACAAAGACTATAATTATATTATTAATAATAGTGACAATAATAATCAAAATATATAACAATGTTTTTAATGTTATCAAGCATGTCTCTTAACATAGAAATATACTGCATCTTTCAAAATGCTTAAATGTTTCAATCTACAAATTGTGGTAAATATTCATATTCATGTTTTTCTTCTTTTTTTAAGATAAATTAAGGCCACAGAAAGAAAAAAAAACACACAATATAATCCAAGTTGCAGTGGAGGCATCAGCCAACTTCTTTAAATGCTTCCATTAAGAGGAATTATCTTTTCCAGACACATTTTGTATGAATGCGTCCAAAAATCCCCATTTCATTTGGATTGCATGGGGTTTAATTTAATCCTTTTGCTTATTAAAAAATAAGATGCAGCATCTTTAACAATAGAAAGGCTAGTCTGCATTGAACACAATGGCTAAGGTTAAATTGAAGGTTGTGTATACCCTTTGCTGTGTTAGAGAGTATTCATATTCAAATAAAAGCAGACTTCACTGGTTCCTATTGCATAGCAATGTGCAATTTTGCATTGTGCACACAAAGCAAACATGCAATGCAGTTACAGTTTTCTGATATTAAAAACAAGCAATATTCTTAATCCACTTTTATTTAACAATTTTCTAACTTAATGCCTTTCTAAGTTATAATTTTTCAATATCTGGTACATACTGTGGAAAATATTGTGTAAGTCATAATTTTCACACATCTTCACTGTCAGTCTGCTAACTGGAGAGACTTTACCAAATCAGCACCTTAGATCTGAATCCCCAACAGTCTTTATGTCATCTATGTGT
>JANJYP010060977.1:0-35571 GCA_024605115.1 Rastrelliger brachysoma
CCGAAATGTGGAGATGTTCATGACGATTGAGAAGTCCTTGGTGCAGGTGAGTTTGCCAAATTACTTTTTTATGTGCTTGTTGTACATTTACCTGCCAATCACAACTCTAAATGTTTTCAATTACAATTCTGTGTGGTGTGATAGCAGAGTAATCCCACTTAATCAGCCCTGCAGTTACACTACAAGATGATCTAGATTTATCCATATACAAAACTCAATAGCACATAACACAGACAGACTTCTTCATTTTTAATGGGGATAAGATGCTGTAGATATTTTGATTTATTGCATATTTATGCTTGTGAGTGTCACTCTTTTACACATGTTGCATTTCTTTTTTTAAGAACAACTGCCTGACCAGACCTGTGATCTACCTGAGCCCTGACATAGAGCCCAAACTGCTTGGAAAACTGAAAGACTTTATCAAAAGACACCAGGTTTGTCATATTGCTTTATTTTATTGTTAACTGTCAGTACTATAGACTGAAAATCTTCTTTAGTTAATAGAAAAATCTTAGTATTCTGAAATGTTCCGTTAACTTCGGCAGATCTGATGTTAATTCTGTGGATTTTATCTGTTGCAGGGCTCTGTGACTGAGGACAAGGCCTCCAGCTCTCATGTTGTTGTTCCTATTCCCACCAGCATGGAGGAAGGTGGGGCGTTGAATGTTTTGCTATTGTTGTTGCATTATGCTCTACTGCCTCACTTATAATATCCTTTTCTGCTTTTTTGGTCCAGAGGAGTGGGTGCGTCCTGTGATGAAGAGAGATAAGCAAGTGCTACTCCACTGGGGATATTTTCCTGACAGGTTGGAGTTAGTCACACAGTAGAAAGACATGAACACAACATGATATTTTACACTTGAACTTGAAATGTAACATTTTTACCACACTGCCAGCTTAAGTTGCACATTCTTCTTTGTACATTTTTAACATGACTAAACTTACAATCTTTCTCCTGGTTTGACTTTTGACCTTGCTCTACTCTTTTAGTTATGACACCTGGATTCCAGCCAGTGAGATTGAGGCTGCTGTGGAGGATCCTCCCAGTCCAGAGAAGCCCAGAAAGGTATTTCATGTCTTGTCATGCATTTAATATAGTCTATTTTTCCCAATATTTTGCCTGTTCCTCATTGTTCAACAGTTCTATACATCTACATCTATATATCCGAACTGCAGTTTTTAATGTGTGCGCCATCAGGTGGAAAATTACAGATTTATACATTTATAGATGCTTCAAACATTATTTTAAATATATGACTTTTAAAACATTTTCATCTTGAATTTAAAAAAGATGTTGTTATTGTCTGGCCAACATTACATATTGTTTTAAGGTTAAGTTACTTTTAGCTAATTTAAGTTAATTTTTCATGTCTCTGACTTTTCTTTATTACACATAGCTGTCAGGGCATTGTGCATACTTACCTCAGACCTCCCCAATGTGACATGGATAAGTCTTTTTACATCTTCTATCTATGGAAAACATCCAACAATTGAGTGCTGTGGCAAATTAGCACTCAGTGCAACAGAGCTTACTATGACACTTCACTGAACAGTAAATTCAAAGCAGAGGCTCTTATTGTGTATTCAAAGTGACACTTGCTCAAGGCGGCCAGCATTCACCAGGACATGACAGTAGGACCGACAAAGCATTAAAAGGTTCTGGGAAGTAGTCACACAATAATAAGCACACTGGGTTAGTTTGTAGTGAGGCAATGGCAACTTCTGGCATGTGCACAGATACGTGCAGCTAACATACAGTGTCCAATTATATGTACTGAAAGGGATCTTTAAAAACATCCAATGAACCCAGGTAGATTTACTTTCTTCTGTCCATTATTTGTGATCAGAAAATACCGCCTTGTTTAAATTGTTTGATGACATTTTTCTCAGGTGACTCCTGACTCAACTTGATCTAGTGCCTTTCTATCAATAATATATTAGGATATATATTCAGCATACATGATGTGGTCCTTATTCATAGGTCCATGCCAAGTGGATTTTAGACCTGGACCAGTATAACGAGTGGATGAATGAGGAGGACTATGAAGTGGGAGAAGGCTGCCCAAAGAGGAAGAGGATCTCTGCCAAGACCCTGACAGATGAGGTGACCACACCTGATGAGCGGAGAGACAAGAAGCCGGGCAGTGCCAAGAAAAGGAAGCGCTCACCCTCGCCCTCGCCCACGCCTCCACCACAGGAGAGCAAGAAGAAAAACACCAAAAAAGGGTCTGTGATCACTCAGGTCTTTGTACATGACGTCACCAGATAAAGTTTGTGTCACTTCAGGTGTTTGTTGTAGAAATAGGAATATTAAATAATGTGCTTTGTGTTATCCAACAGGCCGACGACTCCATACACCAAATCTAAACGGGGCCAGAGGGAAGAGGAACAGGAGGATCTCAGCAAGGACTTGGATGAAGCTTCACCTGTTCCAGCATCAGAAGAGGGAAGCGCAGCTAAGACAAGTATGTAGCACACACCTCCACATATGTACAACACCTGAAGTGTGTCTTTTTTTCTCATGTTCCTGTTTTCTTTCCTTTTGGTAGATAACACTAAGAAGGACTCTGACTCAACCCCAGTCAAGGGAGGAGCAGACATGGGTGAGCCTCTTAAAGCAGTTTAGCAGAGACCCTGTATAGCATATTTGTGTAGTTGTGTCTCCTGTAATACAGTCACCTTCAGCTGCTCAAACTGGTAAAAATAAAGTAAATGAGACTGAATGCAGAAGCACAGTAGTAAAAAAATCACTTTCTTTGCAGTGGTAAATCATGTACCCAGTAATAACACACTGATTTGTAAAATTTTTTATGATTTAAACAGATGAACAAGAGGATGAGTCCATGGAAACAACAGGAAAGGTAAGATAGTTTCTGAAAGTCTGAGAAAATGTAGTTTAACAGTGAGAGGTGTGTGTGTGTGTGTGTGTGTGTGTGTGTGTGTGTGTGTGTGTGTGTGTGTGTGTGTGTGTGTATGCTGATTTTCACAACTTCACAAGGATAAAAATAAAATGTGTGTGTGTGTAAACAGGAGGAGGAGGAAGGTTCCCCAAGTGTGAAGGGTGAGCCAGTGAAAGGCTCGGACCTGCATGAGGACAATGTGACTGAGCAAACACACCACATCATCATACCTAGCTACGCTGCCTGGTTTGATTACAACAGGTAAAAATACAAACTATAGTAAGTTATGGGATTACTATAGTACAGTACAACGTGACTAGATTTCTGAAAGTGAAGACTATGATTATTAATATTAATAATAAAATATAGCTATAATCCGATTCAAATCTTGTTTAAAATGATTAAAGCTGCACTTAATTTGTCCAATTATAAAGTGGAGTACTAAATATGTTTTTTCACACTTGAACAGTAGCTTGTTTGTAAAAGTTAGATGTGCAAAGCAAGAAAAATCTGAGGCCTAATTTCCAGATCAGCTGGTGTTTGGTTGTAGCACATGACTGGTACTCCGAAAGTCAAAATGAGGTTCAATTGTATTTCAGCTGAGTCCTCATTGTGTCATACTTGTTTCCCCTCAGTGTCCATGCTATTGAGCGCAGAGCCCTGCCAGAATTTTTCAATGGGAAGAACAAATCCAAAACCCCTGAGATGTAAGTGTTTGATCTACAAAACACAGTATCACACTTTTTTATCTGAAATGTTTATAGCACACATTTAAAAATTAAATCACTGATTTTTCAAGTCATTGTTGTAATACCTTAGTTTGCTCTTCTCCTCCGCCTTTCTGCAGTTACCTGGCATACAGGAACTTCATGATTGACACTTACCGACTGAACCCTCAGGAGTATCTGACCTCCACCGCCTGCCGCAGGAACCTGGCAGGAGATGTGTGTGCAATCATGAGGTATGTGGAGGATTGAATGTGAGTTACACATTTTGAATATATCCAGAGTTAAAAATGTCTGTTTGTAGTTACTGTTAATTCTGTGCTTTTTCACCTGCAGAGTCCACGCCTTCCTGGAGCAGTGGGGACTTATCAACTACCAGGTCGACTCTGAGAGTCGGCCCACACCCATGGGCCCTCCACCCACCTCTCACTTTCACGTCCTGGCAGACACTCCATCCAGTCTGGTGCCCCTCCAGCCTAAGACCTCCCAGGTCCACACATAGCCTTGCACACAAACAAACAGAGTTTCTTCCTCTTATTCGCAGATTCAGTATTATTTTACATATGTTCTTCTGTCATTGTGTATTTGTAGACTCCCGCTACGCAGCAGATGATGTCCTTTCCAGAAAAAGCAAAGGATAAACCAGCAGATCTGCAGAACTTTGGACTGCGAACTGACATGTACAGCAAAAAGAGTGGCTCTGCAAAGGTACAAGTCAGAGAAAATGACAGAATGCCAATGCAGCTGTACTTCATGATGATTTACCATATTAACAAAGTGGTTGTGTTTTTTATGTATAGACCAAGAGTGCAGCGAGCTCCATGAGGGAGTGGACAGAACAGGAAACACTATTACTACTTGAGGTACAAACAATTCTAAAAAATGAAACAACATAAGAACAAAGATCATAAATCCAGTGCTCAAAAACTGAAAATAATAATTCAGAAATGTGAAGTTTAATGTGACTTTCACTGTCCTTAGGGATTAGAGATGTACAAGGATGACTGGAACAAGGTGTCAGAACATGTAGGAAGTCGTACGCAGGATGAGTGCATCCTGCACTTCCTGCGGCTGCCCATTGAAGACCCCTACTTGGAGGACAGCTCCTCAACACTGGGACCACTGGCCTACCAGCCAGTACCTTTCAGCCAAGCAGGAAACCCTGTGATGAGCACAGTGGCGTTCCTGGCCTCTGTAGTTGACCCACGTGTGGCCTCAGCTGCAGCCAAATCTGCTCTGGGTGAGAAGCAGCTTATTTTGGGTCTCCACACTGTCCAGACAACGTGTTTGTTTCTTCACAGAGCATGAGCTAATAGCTAATGCCTAGATGAGGTATGATTGAATTTCAGTGTAAATACAAAATTAAGGCAGTTTCCCTAATCAGCCATCTTAATGATCAACTCTTAATTATTAAACACAAATTACAAATTGTATGTTTTTTCATGATGAGAGCCCAAAGTTTTGGGCTGTTCATATTGGAATTTGAATCATAAATAAACAAAAGTCAATTATTTGTTTCATGATCAAATGGCCAGGAAGAAAAGATGATAAAAATAATAATATAATATTAACTCATATACCCCATACTCATATAAACTCAACACTAACACAACAATCCTAGTTTTACACAATGCAGACAAATGCCTGCCAAATAGAATAGAATCATTAAATGGCTGCCACAATCTCCCAAAATCCTTACTAGTACTAGGACTAATAAGTAAGTACTATCCTTACTCATTAGTCATCCGCAAATCCTCTTTCTCGCACCTTCACAGAGGAGTTTTCACGTATGAAGGAGGAGGTTCCTGCTGCTCTTGTTGAGGCTCATGTGCGGCGGGTGGAGGAGGCAGCGAGGGTCAGCGGCCGACAGGACCCTCTGTATGGCCTGGAGGGGAGTGGCATCGCAGGCACTGGTTTGGAGGAGGGAGACAGACCTGGTAGGATGGACACACAAGTTTAAACAGATGAAGAAAATACCCAAATAGACATTTTAAGCAATTAACAGGTTTTGACTTGTTTTCTCCTTCTGCCTATAGATGAAAGCAGCGATGAAAGTAAGAGTGACAGCCAATCTAGTGAAGAGAAGAGGGAGGCCAAGGTATGATACTTGTTTGTTGCAGTTATATTTCTTATTGTGATTATTAGTCTTGTTTGTGCAGTGATGTGATGCTCAGTCTGCTGTCACTTTCCACACAGGACAGCAAAGATGGAGTGGCTGAGGAAGAGGAGAAGCAGCCAGAGAATGGAAAGAAAGAAGAGGAGAGAGGAAGAGAGCCTGAGGGAGAGAGGGAGGCTGACAAAACTGAGTCAGAAATGGGTACGGAAGGGCATCTCATCATGTCTGGTATGCTTAATAGTGTGCTCACAGGTGAAAAAAATCAACTCCCGTTTTTTTTTTCTTTTAGGTGACGGGGAGAAAGAGAAGGATGGAAAAGAGGGAACAGAGGAAGGACAAAGAGAAGGAGAGAGTGAGGTAGAAAGGAAGGCTAAAGTGGAGCGTGATGTTGGAGAAGGGAATCTGGCCACCGCTGCAGCATCTGCTTTAGCTGCTGCAGCCGTCAAAGCCAAGGTAATTATCACAGAGGCTTAACCAGTCATATCCTACACCTTTTTTTCCACATTATTCCCTGACTGCAGTTTATCTTTTACTTTGCACGTAGCACCTAGCTGCAGTAGAAGAGAGGAAGATCAAATCTCTGGTGGCTCTGCTGGTGGAGACCCAAATGAAGAAGCTGGAGATTAAACTGAGACACTTTGAAGAACTGGAAACCATCATGGACAGAGAGAGGGAGGCTGTGAGTGAGGGATTCTGGGATGTGTTGCATTAGTAGTAGCCAAGGTAATTACAGTGCAAAGCTTTTAACATGTTTCTTTGTGTGTAGTTGGAGTACCAGCGGCAGCAGCTGCTGGCTGACCGTCAGTCGTTCCACATGGAGCAGTTGAAATACGCTGAGATGAGAGCTCGCCAGCAGCACTTCCAGCAGATTCAGCACCAACAGCACAGCCAAGCAGGGGGAACTCACTCCACCCAGGCTGCAGCAGCCCCGCCAACCCAAGGCTCGACTGCAAATCAGCCAGCTCCCAGCACACCAGCACCGCAGCCGGCCCCCAGCCCTGCACCTCCAGCCTCTTCTGCCCCGGCTCCTGAGTCCCAGCCACCTCCGGGTGCCCACACCTCGCCTCCATGCCCCCCAGGTCAGACCATAGCTGCCCACTCCAGCTCCAGCACTACTCCTGTACTCCATGGTGAGTTTTAAGTTAAAGCACAATGTAACAGCTTTAATTCTGTAGGTGTTAAATGAAAGGTTAACAGTTTTTTAAAACAATAGTCAAAAACAAATGAACACTGACATGTTTTTCTTGCTGTAATTGTTCCTCCTGTTCATTAATTGTGTCCTTTCATGTAAGTGATGGGACACAATCAGCAGTCCCTCTGTACAAAAAAGAATTTTAAAGTTGCAGGCAATGAGGAACTTTTTAAAAGTTAAGACACAGGTTTTACTTATTAGCATTAACTACTCTCACTAACCTCACTCTACTATAGTCTTCATGTACAGTTAGTAACAACATTTGCATTTGTTATTTAANGATCAGCAGTCCCTCTGTACAAAAAAGTTGCAGGCAATGAGGAACTTTTTAAAAGTTAAGACACAGGTTTTACTTATTAGCATTAACTACTCTCACTAACCTCACTCTACTATAGACTTCATGTACAGTTAGTAACAACATTTGCATTTGTTATTTAACCCTTTATATAAATAGTTAGAAACATTGAGATGGGGTTCTCTTTTTCTGGGGAGAACTGTGTACAAGACCAAACATATACAGTTTGGCATGGACACAGACACAGATAGTTCAAAGAAAGAAAAGCATTTGTGAGTTGGATTCCAAATACATAATGATGCATAAGATACATCTTCTGAATACAGTGGGACGCAATCTGAGTGATATGACCTGGGGTTGTTGGGCATTTCGTGTCACCCAGTCAACCCAGTCGGGGTTGATCAGGCTGCTGGGGCACCAACTTGTGTCCCAACAGCTGGTACCCACATATCAGCCCTCTGCTGGTGGCTTTCTCTGTGGTTTCATAGATTGAATAGCTCTCTGCTTTCGCCCCTGTGATGCCAAATAAGGACTCTGTAGAGCGAGTGTCCTGAAAATCCTCTACAGCCCACCTTTATTGGTTTAGACTCTTCTGTAGTTCATTGGATTTTTACACAGCGTAGTATTTGAATTCTTTTTGTGTCAACAATAGGTCTGTCTGGGTACACCACACAGGTAGTCAAGTTTATGTCCTAAAACCAGATGGCTCCAAATTGTTCAGTTTTTGCTCTCCTCTTCCCTTGTTTCACCCCCCACAGATCCCAACACCCCTATCTCCGGGGAAACACTCCACCCCTCGGCTCCAGTTCCACCTCCGCAGTGAGAATCTGAGTGACTCTGACCACTTTCAATCCTGCCTGTATCATCTGAAATGAAGAAGTCAAAAATCGAAGGAAGAGAACACATTTTACATTTTCAGCTTTTTGTTTTTTTTCTCCAACTGGACGATTCATGTGAGAACGAGAAAAAAATTAACAAGCCAACTCAGAAGTCCCTCTCAAATTGAATCAATGCCAATGAAGAATACTGATTTTCAGACAGTTCATCCGGCATGGCCGACAGGACAGCAACATCCCACTTCATTATTTCATGCTTTACACCAGAGATCTGATAAACTAAGATGGTCTTAACAATATGCTGGCACTCAACGAGAAGAAGAAGAGAAAAGACTCATCTTGTGTTTTCAGTGTTTTGGAAATTGTTGCATTTATTTCCCGCAACAGTTTGTCACAGTTTGTGAAGTCTCACACTTCATAATCTCTCCAGCAATCTCCCCCCTTGTATTGTAGGTACTAATTGAAATATATGTAAGGAAAAAAGCACTTTTAATATGTTTCCCTAGGTCTCATTAAAAGACTTGAAGCATCTGTTAAATTGAACTTTAGCACTTATAACGTCCTTTTGTTGTCTTAAATACTTTTTCATACTGAAGGTTTTAGAAACTTGATTGGAAATGTTACTTTTTTTTTCCTTTTTTATTTGCGTTACATGGACAATGGTCACTCTACAGGGTCTCTGGCCTAAAGGTCACATATCTTAAAAAGATAAATGTCTGTGATGAATGACAAACATTCAAATCTGAAGCCCGTTTGAAATTACTTAAGTTTGGATGCAGTTTGAGAATATGTACTGTAAACTGGACTTTCTGTTACAAAAGTTTGACAAACACCTTTTATTATCCTGTAATGATAATATTAGAACTGTCTGTCCTCCAGCAGCCCCCTGGAGAGCCATTCAGGTGAGGTTATTGTCACGGCAAGACCTCTTTTTAGATATCTTAATAAAGAAATCCCTTTTCAACAGCACTTGAGAGAAGAAAATGTCAGTGAGGGATTTCATGTAGGTTGTAGTTTTGTGAGGAATGTAGTATTGTTTAAAAAGGAATGACTGAAGAGGTCTGGGAATAATAAATTTATTGCTGACCACAGATGTGTTTATTCATAATTTGTGTTAATTGCGAAACCAAAATGTTTTTTATAATCCTGTTGATCTGACATTTATTCAGTATTTTATTGTGATTGCCTGGGAAATGAAGAGGATTTTTAAGCAGCTTGTTTTTCGGCTGGTGCATTTTTAAGTTACAAATGGAAGAAATGTTAATGCTGTCAAAAAACAAGGGAGCTCACACCTTAAACAGCTGACAGTGGAGAATTGTGTCCTTAATATCTGCAACAATATCCTCACTTTTTATCCTATCAATTTTTATATTTTTTACTGTCCTTTTTTTCCATCTCCTTTCTTTGATATGTCAACGTTGTAACTGTATATTATTACCTTTGTAGCCTGTATTTACCCTCTCCACTGTTGGTGTGTGATTCTGACAGGTCTGTCGGATCTGTCTGAGATGTGACTGTGAGCATGTGTGTATGTGAAGGCATGCCATTAAGATCTGTACAACCATATTACCATTCAGTTTTATTTCCAGTGCCATTTGTTGTGAGTCACAAAAGTTTGAAGAATGACTTTAAAAAAACAGGGCACATTGCGTCAGTGTCATGAAATATAATCCAGTCAAATGGTGAATCTTTACAGTTATGTTCGTCAAGCCAGTATTGCAGATCTCACCACAGTTGTGAGTGTAAAATGGACTTCTTTTATCTGTGTTATTACTACATTGTGTGGATTTTGTGATATGAAATAAGTGTCTGTTCAGTTTCTGTATGTTTTTCACTATGCTGAAGGTAGCAGCAATTGCATTGATTATTATACAGTAGAAATCCATTTTCCTCAGTAAATCATCAACATTAGTGCTGACAGTTAATCTGATAGTTTGTATCAAAAAAAGAGGCAAAACAAAAGAGGTTCAGGTTTTAATTACAAAATGTTGGGGAAAAAAATAAAGATGTGAAAAGAAGTCATTGTGAGGAGTCATTTGTCCTTCTTGTAACGTAAATGAGAGTCACACACAAGAAGTTAAATCTACAGAGTCCTAAAAAGGGTTACCGTTTCACGAGTCAGAACTGCTGAAGAAAAAAAAAAACATTCACAATCTTTACAAAGTTGCACCAAAATTAATAGGGCTAGTCACAACTATTAACAGCAACACTGAAGGCTCACCACGTTACTGTCGTTGTACAGTATACAACAATACAGACTAGTCTTACAAATGAAGAAGAGTGTACTGCTTTAAACTCATTCTCTAATTAGATATTTGTGTTAATCACTGAATTTAAAGCTTCTTGAAGGTACTGACACTTTGATGGATGCGTAATGTCTTTTTCGTAGAATGTGTTAAATTGTTAATTATTTTTATGTTGAATCTTTATCATATTGATGCTATTTTCATTTAATGTGAAGTAAATTGCACTCGCACACATACTCTTCATTGGTACTACTAAAATATACTTTAAAAAGTATTTAAAAATGGTTTAAAAATTTACAAGTACAAATACCAGTACCCTTAAAGTGATATTAAAACCATATTAGTTTATTTCACTTTATTTGACACCTACTGTATTCTATACCCATCATGTGAATGGAAACAATCACTTGTGTAAAATGCCACCACTGATTCCAAGCCAAGTGATTTCTACACAAATGCATTTGGGAGTGTTCAAAATATTGAAATATTCCTTAAATAGCTGCAGAACAACGTATTATCACCACAGACTGTATGGGTTGTAGCTGTTGTGGTAGTGTGTCAATCACAATCACATTGAATCAAAGAACACTTGTGGTAATTGGCTTCAAGTAAAACCATGCACATTGTCTTTTTTTCTAGACCTGGGTACAAAAAAACCCATCATGTATCATTTGTCTGTACAAATTTTGATACTCACTGCTACTGTTCTTTTTCAGTCAATACCTTACAGGCATTAAGTATTGATACCAAAGTATAATCAATATGTACACATTACAAGTTTCAATTTATATTTTTCTAATATACTCACCCTAGCATTATCCTAACAGGTTACTACTATTTCTTGGATATTTTATTCATTTCATTATGCTTGCAATATTTCTCTGATAGCTGATCAAGATTTATCAGATGTTACATTGATATTCAGATATAGCTTTAAAATGTGATTAAAAAAGTGTAATAATCTACAGTAAAGACACATTTAAATATGGAAGCAGGCTGAAAGACACTTTGGAAAGCGGGATTTTTATTCAACACTGTTAAATGTAACATTATCCTCATCATTCACGTACACATTTTCATATGCATTCCCAAAATATATTCCAAGGGCTCCCAAAAAAGCTGATTGACAACAAGCCTTACAGAGGTTGATTGACACAGAGGGAAGAAAGAAGGGAACGTTAGCTGCAAGGTTAAATAATGTGAGGAAATAAGATGAGAGGACCTCTTCACGTTAGACAGAAAAGGCACTTTACAAATAAAATATTGATGTCTAAAGAAAGAAAAACAGACTTGTTGGAGGTAGGATGACACACATAGTAGAGCGACACATGATAGACAAAACAGAAATATTAAGGATTCAAATTAAAGTAGGAATGTTTTGTGAAATCCTCAACCACTCATCACCACCCGCACGAGTTCTACGAAGAGAGAGACAGAGAGAGAGAAAACATGACATTAGCATTCAGTGTGAAGCACATCACATAAAAGAAGTAACAAAGTCAACATACAGCATCAGTCCATAAGGTGACACGACTCCAAGCTCTCTGGATCAGGTCATTTAATTGCTCATGTTATTGTTTTTCCCCACTCTATTCACACTTGTTTGCAACTTGCAGTTGGAGTGATTATTCTTTTTCAGGGTGCATTAAACAGTTGTTGGGACTGAACCAAACATTTTTTTTCTACTATAAACCGCGCCTGTGTTTGAATCGGTGTAAAAAGAGAGTGCCCCTGTTCAGCGATCCGTTTGAGCTGCCTCTTTGTCTTCCAGGTGCCTGAATGATGCCCCACCCCGACAAGATCAACAACCAAAACACCAAATAAGCGAGCATGTGACACACAGACTCAATTACTCTAATTTTGTTTTATACAGACAGTTATTCTTCACCTATTTTTATGTGACATGTTGCATGATGCTTTTTTTTCTTTTAGGCATCAAAGTTAATCTTTCCACACATGTTCAGCGTTACCTTCATAGTTAATGCAGCCATTGGCATCTTCATGTCCAGCAAGAAGAGTCTCCACCTCCTCCTCTGACATCTTTTCACCTGGAATATAAAGACAATTTAGCAAAAATGTTAAGAAACACTAAAAGAAACAGAGGAGAAAGTGATAAGCACACTCGAGTGATTTTACCATACATACCAAACAGCAGTTTTACACTGTGACATACAGAGCATAACAAGAAAACAAACACAAGTCAGCTATAATTACTACATGATGACTAATGCTGTTGAATAAGGTCTTACCTAATGTGGTGAGGACATGACGTAGCTCTGCTCCCATCACTGTACCATTTCCTTCCTTGTCAAAGACACGCAGGCCCTCTACAATATCCTCAAAGGAGCCCTGGTCCTTGTTCTTAGCAATAGCCTGAAGCATGGGCAGGAACTGCTCGAAATCCAACATCTTGTGGTTCATCTCTGCAGCGATTAAAGAAACGTAAGAGTTAACTTGCTTATATTTATTTTCAACACCTTCAGAACTCGCATGATTTACAAAGCTTCTCTGTTAGGCTGTATTATAACCAAATCAGGTGGTGTGGTGCAGGGCTGCAGGGTGAAAGAAGGTGTGTGGAGGTGTTTGTGCTCTGGAATGTAAACGCTGTGAAAATCAGAAAATAAAAATAAAATAAAATTGTATTGTCACTTTTATTGTTTCACTGCCTTTCTCAACACAGGTCCTCACACTCTCACTTGGCAGCATTTTTACTGTGTGCTGATTAACTGTACTCAAATATTATCAACTGGACATTTTGGGGGATGCGACACACTCTTCATTCGGTTTTCACAGAATCACTGAGGCAATGATGAGTTGTTTGAACTGATCTGGTTATGCTATGTCTGAGGTTATGCTTGCCTTCCAGTTTCGGGTTTCCCAGGACCTTGAGCACCTCTGCGTTGACAGGGTTCTGCCCAAGGGCCCGCATGACATCACCACATTGGCTGTAGCAGATCTTCCCCTCACCCGTCCGGTCAAACAAAAGGAAAGCTTCCTTAAACTCTGACAGGGAGACACAGAGGAGGACATCAGACACAGCTATGCAGCACTTCAGGTTAATAAACATCATACAAGACAAACAAACAATGAGACAGATGACTTCTGACTTCATGTGTTGTTTTG
Organism: Rastrelliger brachysoma; assembly: GCA_024605115.1. Taxonomy (NCBI): domain Eukaryota; kingdom Metazoa; phylum Chordata; class Actinopteri; order Scombriformes; family Scombridae; genus Rastrelliger; species Rastrelliger brachysoma. Next base: position 13,437 of record JANJYP010060977.1, read on the forward strand.
ACAGCAGACACATTCTGATTTAAAAAGAAAAATGTCACTGACCATGTAACCATCATCTGAGGGTGTAACAGTTTGTGGAAGTGCCTATTTGGGGAGCTATCTGTTTTTAACTACTTGTTAAAAAACACTGCTTTGTGTTCATGACCTAGAGCTGGCTAAACAACATATGCTTTTCCTCACATATAATACACAATAACGGTATGTTGTATTTGGACATTTGTTATGGATTGCCTAATAGATTGCAGTGTTTACTAATGCTTCAACAGTAACAATGTTTTATACTTTCTTTATGTCTGTGGGTTTTTGTGCAACAATGCAAAATAATTTTAATGACAACAAAAGACAGTGACAGTAACACATAGGAACAATAACTCCTCAAATACAGAGGAACAAAATGGAAAAAAAAATCTTTTACTGGGCGAGACATAGGGATGAGCTCCATGGTTGTGTTGCAGAAGCCTAGCAGAGCAGTTGTGAGTATCAATACCAAAAAAAATTGTTTCCATCAACCTTTTTGGAGGTACTGCAATCTATTAACAAAGCATTCATCTTATAAATGAGGACAAATGGCTCTTTAATCTCTGACAGTACATTAACTGTTTTTAAAAGTATTATTGGTATTAGATTGGAAAAGCTTTTTGTTTAAGCAAAGTGGTTTTGTTCTGCATCAATTTACAGTTTATGTTGTTGTTTTAGTAAGTGGCACTAAACAGTAGCTTCAATGTCTCTGACACACCTTTATGTAGAGACACACACCTGCCTGCACTATCACACTTCAGATAGCATGTAAATGTGGCTTAATTCAGCTTCAGCATGCAAAAACACTATCACACAAGATTTAACCATAACACACACACACACACACACACACACACACACACACACACACACACACACACACACACACACACAGAAAATGTTTAGTTTGGATGAGCTCAGTCTGTCCTCTTCAACTCATTAGAGTACCTGATGGGATCTAGGGATTTTAAGACAGTACAGTCCGAGTACAGGGTCAGAGTCAGGGATTCATGAAGATATCTCAAATGTTTTTAAGTAGCAGAAACCTTAAAAAAGAAATCTATTTTAGAAAACACTTCTTAACTCACCAATGATCTGGTCCTCTGAGAAGTCAGACTGGTTGAGGCAGATTGAGGACCGTATCAGTTATATGTGGCAGTCGGAGAAAGAGATACTGGTGTTAGTTATTTTAATGCTTTAGTTAATCCTCCATTAACGCTAACACTCAGGTAGCTAAGCTAACAGTGACGGCCGAGGATGCACAGCTCACTAGGACTGACGTTTCCAAAATCAATTAGGAACTAAGAATTATCATTCAGTAATATTAAATCATGACTATATTTATGTACAGAGTATTGCGTGGAGCAATGTTTTTACGTACCATGTCTGTTGTGGGTAGTTAATGACGGATGGGAGAGGGGTCTTCACGGAGCTGCAGTGACACCAGCAAGCAGCGGCTTAGAACATCCCCGATGATGTCACTGCAGCTCGCGTAGCAACAGCCAATCACAAAGCTCCATCTCACAGGCTCAGCAGTATATAAACGGTGGAGTTCGCGATTTTTCTTCCATTAATTCAACATTTACATGAGAGGTAGTATATTTATTGGCCTGGGGATGTACAGCTGTTACACTGGTTCAATCGTCTTCACTGATGATGTAATAGATAATTAATGTGTTTAGATACATACTGCCCTTGTAACCATAGCTTTTTAATCAGTGGCAAAAAACTGGAAGATTTTAGATCAAGTCAGTTACCAGATTTAAACCCTACTGAACATTTTACTTGCTGAAACGGAGTCTGAAGACAGAAAGCCCCAAAGACACTGATTATGTCAGACTCACTGTTTTCTCTACATCAAACTGCTATTCAACCAAATATTATTTCCTTTAACATCATTCTACTAACTTACTTTTGTACATCTGAAAAAGGGGATTAAACCTTGAATGTGCATTTTAAATTGAATAAAAATGTATGTGCATATAAATAGCAGGAAATAAGATAAAACCAGTCTCTATTTGTCCCAATGTTGTGCTTCGATTTCAAATTCAAAAACACCTGAAATCAAATAATATTTTTCATCTTAACAGGCGCCATCACGCTGTATTTTTCAAGGTTCCATTCAATATTACATTTAAGTGTGTGAGGTTGAAAACATGAAGGAAAAACTATAACAGCATACCTGATAAAATCGTCTTCTAGCAGGAGAAACACAATGTATACAGCACATTGATTTAACAAGAAACACAATCACACAAAAGAGTGAATCTTCAAATTTAAACTTGCACATAAAAACAGACTGATATTCCCAGAAAAAAGACATTTATTGTTGGACTGTTAGTTTCTTCAGGCACCAGTGCTGGGTTTACAGACTACTTTCAAATTCATGATAACACAGTGTGACTTTCTGAATGTTAATGAATAAATTGGTAATTGCATTTCAACTTCATATGAAACAAAGACAACATTTGGATGAATTATTTGCCCCCCCCCCCCATCATTCTGCTGATTCACTAGCTGTCTCACCACACTGAAATCGGACAAAGTCTAACACTCGAGCCTGTTGACCGCGGAGGAACTGTGCCACAGTCCTGCTTGGATCACTCAGGAAGGTCTGAGGCAGCAGTCGTGTCTCACTCTCGCCACAGGGAAGGTCATCCATGTTGCCCAGGGACACAGGGGCCTCTCCCACTATGTGCTGTCCCAGTTTGCGGCCTAAAGTTTCCTGTTCTCCCTCTTTTCCACCCTGGAATATGACCAGGGCACCATAGCGCCCCATGGCTACCTCAGTCTGACCACTCACACCCCCATGCACATATGAGCCAATGTGCCACTCAGCGGGAATGCCCACTGTGATTGCCCGCTTCAGTGACATGTTCTCACCGAGACGGCCTGGGAAGAAGAAAAAAAGAGAACATCACTAAATGCTGTAATAAACTGTTAATATCAGAAAAACATGCCACTATTGTTAGATACTGATTATAGTTCTTGATATATACGGAGATGTAAAAATATGTTATTTTTTTTTATTTTTTGCTATGAAGGAATAAAAAATATTCCACACAGTAATTTTCGTATTTAATTATAAGGTGTTCAAACTTATCTACCTATTGTGAGAGCCACATGATCAGCGAGTGATGCTCCTTCACCCACACTGAGACTGTGTAGTTCATCAGCTGCCAGGGAAGTCTGAAAACAAATGTAATATGTTAACATAAAGTAAAGCAAAGCAAACAGTACTGACTGATGTATTCTGATACCATGATTTAACCAGAAAAACACAACTGAATATCTGTTACTGATCTCCAGAAGATTGAAATTAAAAGCTAATTATCAGACCTCAATCCGCACCCTCCTGCTGAAATTTAACAATATACAGTAAGTGTGAAACTGAAGGTTATGTATTTCTAGCAGTGACAAGTGTGCTATGAAGATGGTCTATGAATCTGATTCTTTTGGAAACAATACAGAAACATTACTGCTTCCAAAAGGTTGCAACATTAGTAGATCATAATTTACACAAAGACTAAGGGATATTTCAAGAGGAAAGAAACAACAAAATAAATGATGAAAAGTCTGGTTTCAAGAGACCAGCTTCACATAATTAACTTGTTTGTAGTCTAACTTGGATTAATGAAGTTAGTTTTTATTCACTCCAGTGATTTAAAAGCAAATAGAAAAGGAGTGAAAAATCACAGATGGTAGTAACAAATTCTCAAAATGCCATTTTTGTGTGAATGTAATTACTAAACGGGGATACATTTGTGGCTTAATTGAAAATAATGGAAGTTTGCTGTCAAATGTCAACTATAAGTAAAGGAACATGTATCAATACATCCATTAACTTAAACTTATTCCTCCGAGTTGTCTGTGCTCTCTGGCCCTGCAGGTGACCTGAGGATGTAGATGTTAGGTTGAAGATCGTTTTCTGTCCAGGACCAACTACTCGCTCGCTGTGGCCCTGTGTTTCTCTCCCCCCTCTACCTCTCTCTCTCTCTCTCTCTCTCTCCTCTTCCCTCCTCTCTCTATCTCTCTCAAACCAGTCAAGTCTGGCTCTGCCTGAGGTTTCTTCCTGTTAAAAGGGAGTCAATGTCACCTAGTGCTTGTTTGTGTGGGAATGTTGGGTTCCTTTCATTTGTATTAAAGAGTAAGGCTCTGGACCTGTTTTTGGTGTAAAGTGCCTTGAGACGACGCTTGTTGTGTTTTGAGCTACATAAATAAAGATTGATTGATTGATTGAAACAGATATTTTGAGAAACTGATCTGTGTGAAGCCAGGAGATTAGCTTTGCATAATTTTTTTTCTAAAACATAAAATACTCTTACGCCTACAGTTGTATAATTATATTGATTTGGCTACAATAAAAAAAACATGATACTCCTCAAACCACTACAGTCAGTCATTTAAAGGTGCAGTGTGTAGAATTAAGCTTATTCAGATGCAGATGCTAAAAAATGTCCAGAGCAGTTACCTCCCAGTACAACTTTTAGGATTTTTGCTTTACCTTTACATATCCTGTTTGGCTTTTGGTTTTGTTGCGGTGGTGAGCCATGGTGGCAAATGCCACATCCTTAACCAGCTGCTGGAACTTCTCATTGCGGGCAACAAAGTCTGTCTCACAGTTAACCTGCACCAAACACACAAGAGGACAGTCAAGAGATATCACTGAATGCCATCAAAGTAGATAGCTGTAATGAAATAAATCTGTTGGCCTCACCTCCACGAGAACTGCAGCTTTATCTCTGACAAACAGACCGATCAGTCCTTCTTTGGCTTTGCGACCCTCCAGCTTGTTTGCTTTGCTCCAGCCTTCCTTTTGGGCTTGCTCATGCAGCCAAGACTCTGCCTGAAAGTTTAATAATTTAAATAAAAAACAAGGTCCACAGGTCATAAGCAGATAACATATATCTTACCATATTTATTACAGTCAGGTAGCCCTCTATGTGCATATTTGTCTTTTGTGCACAAATTTGCACTCTGTAAACACATTATTGTTGTTCGTACCTGCCTTATGTCATTATCAAACTTTTCCAGTGCTTTTTTGCAGTTTATGAAAGTGTAGCCAGTGCTTTTGCGCAGTTTCATCAGGAGGGCTTTCTCAGCTGCCAGGAGCTGACATCCTGTGTGTAGTGACTGTACATTCTGAAGACTGCTGACCTAAGGATGACAGACAGACAGTAAAAGGTGTTACAGTTCATACAGCTTAACCTCAAACAGCCCAGGGACCAAAGTTTCCTCTCTGCAAAGCAGACAGAGAATGAAATGCAAATTGGAACAAACAAATATTTAACACAGAAAAAAACTATACCTACTTAACAAGGACTTAGAATGAATTGAAGAAATAACTACTAAAACTGGCGTCACTGTATCAGGCTGGCTGGTAAATCAAAAATGAAGGAAGCAAACCATCTAATGACGACTCAAGATTTAGATAAAAGGCTCAACCTGCTCACCTTTGCAACATCTCTTGTAAATGCTCTGAACAGAAAGGTTAATGACATCTTTACACCCTGGACAAGTTGACAGTCTTACGAAAGCCCAGAATGTCATTGAAAGATCCACGCTGTGTACAGAGGCCGAGTAGGGTCAGAAACGCCTATGTAAACTTACATGTTGCTGCTCAGCGCCCTCTGGAGGACAGGAGTGCCATTGCAGGCTTGATTCAATTTCTTGGCAACTAGCGACTCTGATACAAGTAATATAAAAATAACAATGCAGTTTTATTTCCTGACTTTCACAGCGGTTACATTATATAGCTCAAACACCTCCACACTCCAAAGTGTAATTTAAATTCTATTATTTCATTTAAAATTACAAGGGGGAAATGATTTGAACTTCAATGACACAAAGGCAGCAAATCTTAGTGAAAAAACTATGATGCTACTATTCAAGTTTCATGTATCAGGTAGAAATGTCTATACTTTGATTAATTTAGAATGAAATATATTTTTGCTGTGTGTTATTTGTCCCACGGGGAACACGAGACCGAGCATGTACAGGAACACTCTATTCTGAGCTGTCACGTACAAACCCTGTGAAATACAGCATCTGTCAGTTTGGGAGGAGATATAAGAAAAGTCCTAAAAGACTGCATAACACTACTTTAAAGAGTTTTATTTCATACTGGACATCACACACCTGACTGTAAATGTGATATCAAGTTATGTCATACTTTTCATTTAACAGAAATCATATTGTTAACGAAACAGCAAATATATAAAGCAACAATTGTTATTATAGACCACAACTTGAAATTAGCTATTTTGATGTGTGGTAGGCAGGTGTGCAGTTTCACACGTTTGAATTATTATTTTAACCCATTTAATCCCAATTTTTCCTAGACATGAAAATATCCAAATCATGTGTCACTGGTAACCCTTTGAAATAATAACATTTTTAAAAAAAGAGAAGAAGATGAAAAGGTATGTTTTATGACATACATTTTCATGTGGGATAATGTGTTGTATTCTCAGTTAAAGGTGCTGAAAGTGCTTTTTTATTAGATTAAAAAATTAAGGCAGACATGGCTCTTTATGAGGCTTTAAAACATGTTCTACTTAATTTTTCACTGCATTTTCATTAAATATTGAAATGATGCAATGTTTGTATGAAATGTGGGCAGTGTCATGTTTAAAAAAACTGTCATATGTTGTTTACTTCTTTCACCTTGGGAGGAAGATGGCTGCCTCAAAGCTTACAAACAAATGTTAGTAAAATATGTTAAAATAAATGTAGGATCAAGGTTTGTAGTACACATGATCTTTATGGTGTCTAGTAATGATATATGCACATGACACTGCACACATTTCATCTAAACATTGTATTTCTTCAGTATTTAATGAATATTTAATATTTAATGAATGCATTGAAAAATCACTCAGGAACATTTTTAGAGCCTTATAAATAAGAACATTTTTGCGGTCACTACTGTGACTGATGTGGTGAAATGGGTTAAGTCCTTACTTGTTAAAATGTTGTTGTTTTTGTTGTTTTCCAACACATCACACATTTGCAACCTGTAATTATTAACCACTGTAAATCACTGACAGCACATTTACAGAGTTTTATCCAAAAGAATGGATCATAGTGAAATGACTGACACCCTGGGACATGGGCTGGTTTATGGGCTGGTTTGGTGGAGGTAAATTTGCTATAAAAGGGAGACCATGATCACAGTCAGTTCACCTTGTTTTCAGTTAGTACTGAGCCAAGATGAAGGTCATTGCTGTCTTTGCAATTTGTGTGACCCTGTTCTGCCAGGGATACGGCAGTAAGACAACTTTACTTGTCTATTATCACTATCTTTAAAGGTTTCTCTACAAAAATCTTTAGGTTATGCATGTGGCATTAATATAACAATATGTCCTGTTGCTTTCTAGACACCCTGGACTCCTGTCAGGGTCGCTGTGGTTATGGAACAGACAGTAATTTCTCTTGTCAGTGTAACCCTTCCTGTGAACGCTACAATGATTGTTGTTCAGACTATGCAGAGTTGTGTAAAGGTAAGTGACAAAAGTCAAAAACTGTCAGAAGAAACTCTATAATAGTAAACTCTACAGTATTTTGTAGAAAACTGTACATTTACCAACATATGTGTTGCCTCCTATCATACATGTGCCTTTTTCTTCCAGCTGGATCCATGTCTTGTAAAGGCAGATGTGACGAGAGCTACAACTCTCAGAACAAGTGCCACTGCAACTCCAAGTGCGCCCAACACAACAACTGCTGTAGTGACTACGCAGACCTCTGCAAAAGTAAGGCACACACTGTTTGTGTTTTTCTTAAACACCTGCTGACTTTCTCACTGACACTGATTGACACTTGATCTTAAATCTGTTTTTTTTATTTGTTTTGATTTTGAGAATCTCTGACCTTCTTTGTTGTTTGCACTATTGCGTTGTATTGTTGTTTTAACCTTTGTAAAGTGTATCGAGTTTGCTTTGTGCATGAAATGCAATATATAAATAAATAAGATTAAATTGAATTAAAAACAACGAGCCCTATAGTGCAAAAGTTCAACTTCTCAATCTACAGTTTATGATGAGCACTTTAATATTATATTGTAACATTGTGCCTTTTAATTCTGTTCATCAGCTGGAGCCACATCTTGTCAAGGCAGATGCGGTGAGAGCTACAACTCTCAGAACAAGTGCCACTGCAACTCCAAGTGTGCCCAGTACAACAACTGCTGCAGTGACTACGCAGATCTCTGCAACAGTAAGACAAACCAAATATCACCTATAGCTCATGTGCCAAAATTATATCACCAGTGTTTATCTGCTAGATATTCTCTGTTTGTGCTGTACCCATAACACCTGCTGATTTTCTCATGATGCACCCTGAATCTTAAAATAGCAAACAATGAACCACAACAGTGCAAAAGCTCAATTTCTCAGTCTATAGTTTATGATAATAAACTGCGCTCTTTTATAATAATATTTTTCCCTTTAATTCTGTTTACTTGGTTCTGCCAAAGTCTAATCAATGAATATGGATCTATGTTGTCTACACAACGTGGTATTACCTGCTTTTAGTCATTATGACCAGTAGATGTCACTGTTGTAATAAGCAAAAAGGCTCAGTCCACTCTGCACCTTCCCTCTTACTCCTATAGGAACACAAAAGTCAATATTATGTTTTAACAACAGTAATATTGTATATACAGTGTGTGTTGGTTTGAGATGATTGATAATTGATTTTATAGGTGGAGGAGGTGGTGGTGGTGGTGCTGTCATCACTGATACTGAGATCAAGGCAGTCTCTGAGGCACTTTACGCTATGGACTCAAACAAGGCCTCAGCTTCAGAGCTGATCATTGACCCTCAAGCTCTGGTGCCAGACTCTCAGACCAGCTCCCAGACAGATCTTTCCTCTGTGCCGTGAGAGAAGACTTTGTTTATTATTGGCTTGATAGTATTTACCCCCTTTTTTCTGTGTCATTTGTCATCTGGGTTGATGTTTTGTGCTTCCAGCTTGTTCAGCTACGTGAATGAGGGGGTTTTGTTCTCTAAGCCCACCTATGCTGCTTTCCTGGCTGTGTTGGACAACTACAACAGGATGACAGGACTGACGGAGGACTTCAGTCCCCAGCAGCTGGCTGAGCAGGAAACCTTCGTCAGGGAGACTATGTCCAACACTGAACTGGGCAGAGAGCTGTTTGCCTTCCTCCACACCAAGGGTAAGATTGTGTTGTCAATAACTACAATAACACATTTTTTGGTGATCAGATGACACCATTTCTCCTCACTTATTATTAGTGTGTAAAATAGATATTACTCTGGTTTGAAGGTGTTTATGCAACCGAGGAAGAATTCATTTATGACCTGAAGATGATGTGGTTTGGTCTGTACTCACGCAACAACAACAAGATGGACTCCAGTGGCTTTGAACACATCTTTGCAGGTTTGGACAAAAGAGATGTCTCTGAAACACCACAGATGTCTTGTGAATATTTTTCCTTACATTTCTTACATTCTGTAACAGGAGAGGTCAAGGGAGGAAAGGTGTCCGGTTTCCACAACTGGATCCAGTTCTATCTTCTTGAGAAGAGAGGACTATTAAACTACTACAGCCACAGCTTCAATGGGCCTGTAAGTGCCAAAAGTCAACACTTCAACATAATTATATTTGATATTTTATGTGTAGCCCTGCTTTAATTTTCTTTCTTCCTTTTTCTTGACTGCCAGTGGACTAACTATCCTGATGTAATGGGGATGCAGTTTATGTGGGATGGCTACTTCAAACAGGTTGGTTCTGCAATCATTGGCTGCAGCCCAGAATTTGACTTCGCCCTTTACAGCCTCTGCTACATCACTCGCCCTGGAAAACAGTGAGTAAAATTAATCTTTCATGTTTTCTTGTGTGTGAGCCCTTTCTGATTTTTTGTTGTTCCTATGTTCCTCATCCCAAGGTGTCGTCTAAGCCTGGGAGGAAAGGAGCTGATTATCCAAACCTACACCTGGGAAAAGACTTTCTATGGTGATGGGAAGAAGTTTATCGGCTCTGCTTTTCCTGCAACTCCCAGATAAACTAAAGATTATGGTCTAGACCTGCTCTATGTGAAAAGTGCCTGTTGTGATATGGCACTATATAAATAAAACTGACATAACTCGTCTTGTGGAAGATTCTGCTAGTATGTCATTACACTCATGAAAAAATTACATTAGATAATTTGACATTTGACAATTGAAATTTTTATCTGTTAAAAGCTATGATGCAATGTAAATATATCACACCAGCTTATTTTAAGCCCCAAATGCCTTAATAAAGCAGTCCAAAATTAATGTGGAAAAAGAAAATCTTGCGTAAATAAAACAGTAAACCAGACTGCAGTGAAATCTTTCTGAGCAGTCTTACAGACCATGAGAATGTGGTACTCTCCCAGTGGCATGATCAAACTGTGCCTAATGGGGCAAAACACCATGAGTGGGTACAATACTGACACCAGCCCTTCAGTAGTAAGAGCATGTGTGCATTTGACACAATTGGTTATTGTCTTACAAAACCCGAAAACAAAATACAGTCCTTTGCAGTATGAACTATAGAAACAAAAAANAAAGCAAAGCAAAATACAGTCCTTTGCAGTATGAACTATAGAAACAAAAAAACATTAACAGATTCTGTTCTGCTTGACCTGCTCCAAACAGTAGCCACCAGCTAAACCTGTTCTTATCAGCTGTCCATAAAACTGTGTGTGTAACTCCCCAGTTGGGGTTAAGTGTGTGTGTGTGTGTGTGTGTGTGTGTGTGTGTGTGTGTGTGTGTGTGTGTGTGTGTCCAGCTGGGATGGGGGTTGATTTTACTCTTTCACTCATCTAGGGTGACTAACAGGATAAATTCTGGTCTGCCGACAGAACAGGGGGACACACTTGCAGCTCTGTTTAAAGAAAGTATTACAGGAGATGGATCTGCCACTGATCCCATTGTGCACCAGTCTGTGTGCATTCAGGCAAAATAAGAGCATAGGAGCTGTCAGTTTGCAGGAAAACCATGGCCTTCAGTGATTCATCTGGCAAGGGCCTCACATGCAGTCAAAGTGTTTCAGCAACATGACAATAAAGTTAGCTCAGGAAAGAATTTTTTTGCTATTTTGCTAAACCATATTACATTTACTGAGCTGTTGACTCTAGAAATTAGAAGAGTGAATTTTCTCTCTTTTCACACTGCCCACATGGAATCAAATTAAATCACAGTGGGGCAAATAAAAGAAAAAAGATTCAATTGTTTCTTTTGTCACTCACACAACTTCATAATCGAATTATAGCTGGCCACCCGCCAGCGTGTCCTCATCCCCCTGTCCCCCCCAAATGGGCTTCTCCTGGCAGATCTCGTGAGCCACCTGACTTTTGTTTTGTAATTATATTATCCCGCTCTCCCTTTAGCATGTTGCAGCTAATGGCTGCGCGGGCCAGCCCAGCTGCACATGCAGAAACAAAGCTGCTTATGGGACCAAACAATGGACCCGTGGAAAAGGGACGCCTGAAGGCGGTCAGCCAATGAGCACGCACAACAGGGGGCCAACAGAGGGTTTAGGGAAGGGTTAAGGGGGTTTAGGGGTTCAGGCAGAGTGGGGGTGACTATTTTATCCAGTAGTGGGGTCCATCAATGAGATGGTTAGTAGGAGGACACATGGTCAACATCACCCTTGTCTCCCCAGGGTCGGTGCTGGGTTGGAGGGAGGTTCAAGTTTAGTTTAGATGCTGGTCATTTCCAAAGTTGATGGGGGACCATGAAATGCAGAGTAACGTTCATTCTCTGGAGTGTTTTGTGTGCTTTCCAAACAATTTGATGACCATATTGTCATTGCAATAACAAAGTTTACATTTTAAAGTGTACACACATCATGTATGAAGAGTAAGAGAACTGACCTTATGTTATACTGCACTAAAAATATCCAAGGCTGCTGAAAGGAAAGAAATTGATCGCTGCACATACAATCTACCTTAGCATGTACACAAACAAATACACACACACATTTTGTCATGCTGTGGTGTTGGCATCTCTCTGAGGATTTCCAGTATGACAGATGGACAAAGCCCACTTTCCCCCACTGTCACACACAGAAGCACTGGGAATTCAGAGGAAGGTCATGTTTATGTGTGTACTGGAGTGAAGTTTTATCTGTCCATTTTTTTCTTACCGTGGTAACTAAATTTCCATTAAACAAGCATACCTAAAAAAGGTTATGGGGTGTCCTCCGAGCAATGTGGACATGCTGAGTGAGCTGAGTGGCCAGTAGAGAATAGAGGAGCATCTGAGCCACAGATTGTTGAAAAAGGAGAAATGTTTAAGACCATCTGCAGTAGGACATCATCATGTGTGGCCAGTACCGAGGAGCATGGGGACATTATGGCACACATACTGTACAGGATATACTTGAGCATTACTTGTGGAACACGAAGATAGTGCAGTATAAGTAGGTCAGAAAAAAATGAATGAAGAAGAAGCCAAATAAAGCACCATTAGTCATGACAGATATGTTATTTGGCAATATGGGATGCAATTCATACTCCCTGGAAAAAAATAGTGCACAATATTCTAATTAATTTCAGTATCATAAACAGTGTCATGACAGTTTGCAAAGGGGAAACAGTTATCATATTCCCCTGTTACTTCCACTCTGGGGATGCAAGAGGCCTGGATCAGCTATTCCCATTTCAGGCTGCAGGTGTGGGGTAGGAGAGGCAGAGACCCAGGGGGAGGAGGGGCATTGGATAAGGTGGTTGGCCTGGGGAAATAGAGGAGCGTACTTTTGGGTGTGCAGACCTACCTCCAGCCTCCCTGTAAGAGCATGTGATGCTCTGCTCTGAAATCATGCATGCTCTCTGCCTCACTGTTCCCTGACTAGTATGGATGAGTATTGAGGGATGAGACTTCCTGTACTGTACTGTTCTCTTATATTACTGTGGTTCAGGAATAGATTTTGACTATTTATTTGTGGCATATACTCACCTGGAATTAAAAAGAAAGACTGATTATTTTTTATAATCTGTCCAAACATGCATTTCATGTTTGTAGTCTAAATATAGACTTTGTTCAGTTCAAGTTTATCCACAATAATAATAACAACAACAATCACAACAACAACAATAACAACAACAATAATAATAATAACAATGTTATTATTATAATCAATAAGCAAATGTGTATGTGCTACAACCAAGTCTAATCAGGATCAAACTGTCCTACAAGTCTTCAGTTGTGATTTACCAGATTAAGATGACATGGAAAAAATTACAAAAAGCATAAATTATACCTTTATAGATTTGAATAATTGTAGTTTCACATACAATTTGTCCATGTTAGTCACCTTTATTTCTCAAACAAGAACAAGAGTAAGTGTTCTTACAGTGTCTTCTTTGTTAACTCTGAAACACAAAAATATTTACTTTGCTGATGCTGTTTAGATGTTTCTCTTGAGCGTTACAGTGAACAACCATCACTCCACATGCTCATATTTTCTCAGATCAAATCTGTGCATGTGAGAATTTTATAATCCTCGCAGGTGACAATTTCATTGTAACAAGTGTTACTTTATGTGGATATTTGAGCTTCACTTTGCGTGTGTTTGACACTGGTTGGCTGAAATGAAATGAGTTTAAGACTAGAGCTGCAGTAACCAGTCAATGAATCAAATGTAAGATGACAGAAAATTAAATAAGTAAAATAACCAACAATTCTGATAATTGATTCATCACTGTAAGCTATTTTTACATAACAATGTCCAAATTTACTGACTCCTGCTTCTTAAATGTACGTTGGTTCTTTTGTGATAGTAAACTGAATATCTATTGGGATAAAAGACCTTTGAGGACATCATCTTGCATTTTAGGAAACATTAATCATAATTTAAGTGAAAAATATGAAAGCTTGAAGCTCTGAGTGTTCATAACCAGAGAGACATTCCAGTGAGGTAGGATAGGCCTACATCTTTTATTGAGAGAGTTAACTTTACAAACTTTACAAATATTCACCTTAATAAGCTATTTGTTCATTCAGATTCTTAATTTTATGAGACAGTTTTTATATGGTAACGCCCATTTTTAAATTTTATTTATTTATTTTTTTTAGTTGATTATATACCGGGTAACTTTAAATAATTGTGAACATTCAGAACATGACCATACAACTATTGAAAAATACTAACAAGTTAACAAATCATTTAATTGAGAGAGAACAGCTCTAATATGTCATTGTGATTAAAGATTGAATATCCACAAGGCATGGACCTCTTTTCGCACCGAGAAGAGACCTACAAATGAGTTCCAACTGCACACCTCATCTGCTCAGAGCTGCCTCTTAGGTGAAATGAACTCGTTCAACAGCCATATCTCTGCAGTGCGGAGGGATGGATGGCTGGAAGAGGGGATGGAGCAAACACCTGCTCACACGCAACTTCAAGCTGTCACATACAGTTAAGCTCAGCCGACTGAGCGCGTCTCCCCACAGCTCAATGCATAGCCGACGTGCTGCGGATTTGGCGGCTGCCCTCGCAAAGCAACAAAGAGCCGGGGCCTCGGACCCTACACACACACACACACACACACACACACACACACACACGCATATCAGATCATGGTTGCTTTTTAGGACATAGAAAACCCTAACCATCACCACTAGCCTACTTGTCTTACACTAGGTCTACTGACCCCAAGTTAGGTGGCTTGCCATTTAGACAAGCCACCCCCAATTAACTGGCACTAAGTCTGCAATCTGTCCCCGAAAGAAGCCTTTGACGGACCACACATTACACAAGCAGCAAGCAACGGGCCACGGGCCGGCCACGCGCGAGCTCCAGCGCGTCAGCAGGAATTGGATGGGGAGTGGTGGAGGGAGTTAGGAGGGGGGGCGGGGAGGAGCTTTAAGAGTGGAGGTTAAAGCCAGAGCCCCTGCAAAGTGACCCGCACTGAGACTGGAAACAACACGGCAGCTCTTCACTGTTTGATGGACAGAGGGACCAAACTGTAGCCTACTCCGTGCAGAGAAGAAAACTAACTATAATCTGACGAACTTCCAGAGGAGGTCCTGCACAAACCAACCAGTACAGGTGCGTGTCTGTGTTTTTTAAACACATTATCCTTAACGCAAACACAGTAATTACTCAAAAAATACCTCAATTTTGGCACAGATTTGAAATGCCATTTTCAGTGCTCTAATTAAGAACATGCAGTCTTAATTTACTAAATGCAGTCTTAATTTACTAAATATGAATGATTCAAATGACACTCAGCAAATAGCTGCCCAGGCACGCAGTTTATGGCGAGACGTTAATATTTCTGGAAATGTCACTTTCAATTCAATCAGTCGTTTGTCTGTCACTGATCTGGTGATGTCGATCTTTCATTTAATCCCATGGTCGTCGCTTCATCCGCGGAGTAAATCCTGCGATGGCCCAGATTGAGATCACCTCCTGTCAGTGACTTTATCTCGCTGAGATATTACCAGTTCAGAAGTTGACCGGGATTACCCCGAGTAAGGAGAGAAAGAGGAGTGAGGAGAACAGAAGTGGAAATAGATTATTAATATGTTAAAAACAAAATATATCGTCATCTCGTACCGAAGAGAAGAGTTATCCCTTTGCAATGAGCCGGCACCACACCTGTGGGTCGACAGAAGGAGCTGTCCAGTTCTGAAAGTTTGATAGTTACTTTTGATAGTTGGTAATGAAAACTTCTCAATTTGACCAGACATCAAAAGTGTAGAAATAATTTTATGATTTGGACTTTGCATTTAATTGTTACAATATGAACAGAAAAATGGACACAAGGACATGACCTCAGCGTCCTTAGTGATAGCTACATCTCTGATCCTTTAACATTGTCAAGTCCGTTTTACAGCATATAACCTGATATCACAGATTTGCCTCAAGGTGCGAGGTCACAATCTCTTCTCAAAGTTGTATTTCTAATAATTGCTTGTTATTAGTAATAAGGCTTTGGTATGAGGAAAAAAAATATTGTTAAGCTGGTTTATACTCAGCTACATGAATACCAGCCAATGCTTCTGTCTGTTGCAAAATCTTCTTAAAGTGTCTTTACATCATAACACAAAGACACACAAAAACTCCACTAAAGCAGCACAGAAATTTTTATCAGATATCAGAGATTAAGTTTACAATATTGGACTATTAATTATTCATGATGATTCATGATCATGAATTATTCAAAACATTAAATACAAATATATAAATACAGATGATTTTCTCTACTGATAATCAGGTCCATGTTTTTCTGAAATAAATACAACACAATCATTAATACACTGGTCAATTTTTGCACCATAGCTCACGTGTTTGATTCTCTCTTGTTTTTAGAGGACTATGATGATTAAGCCATATGTGAGACAAGGGGATGGAGAGGAGGACGTCAGCCCTCTGCAGTGGATGGACGGCGACATGAGCTCACCTGATGGAGATGCATCATCACACCACTACCGTGCAAGTGGCATGAACCAGCAGGCCAGGGAGGTGGGGAGTGAGGATGCAGAGGAAGATGAAGAAGACGAAGAAGAGGAACAAGAGGATGAGAATGGGTCCAAGAGGCGGGGGCCAAAGAGAAAGCGGATGACCAAGGCCCGGCAGGAGCGCTTCCGTGCCAGACGTGTAAAGGCTAATGCCAGGGAGCGCTCACGCATGCATGGTTTAAATGACGCACTGGAAAACCTTCGTAGCATCATGCCCTGTCACTCCAAAACCCAGAAACTGTCCAAGATTGAGACATTACGGCTGGCCCGCAACTACATCTGTGCCCTGTCCGAGGCCTTGGAGGGGGGTCTTTCCACAGAGAGCAGAGCTTTCATGGAAACCATGTGTAAAGGCCTCTCACAGCCCACCACCAACCTTGTCGCAGGCTGCCTGCAGATTGGTCCGACTCTCGGTGCCGGGGTGAGGCCTGAGGACAGACATGGAGTCCGAGCACCGTCTACTCCTCTTGGTGGTGTGGTGAGCTACTCCTCCCCTGGCCTGCCAAGTCCACCATACGGTACTTTTGACTCTGCTCACCTGCTTCACCTGAGGGCGATGAAAGGAGGAGTGTATGAGAATCACTCTCCAAACGAGTACAATGCTGGTGGTGTAGGGACCCCTCCATATGAAGGCCCTCCTACACCACCTCTTAGCATCAGCAGCAACCTAGTGCCCAAACAGGAGCCTTCACCCCACTACTTACCCCCACACCACTACTCCCCCTCCCCAGTGGATCAGGGCCTATATCAGACTCAGGCTGGCTACGATGCACACATAGAGGGCCCGTATGACTCCTACCATCCACCGCACATGCCCCCCCGACAGATAACCCCTGTCTACAGAGACTAAAATGGAACAGGAGGGATGACTTTGCTTCAACCAATGACATAACTTAACTGGTCGCTCTTTGATTCTTTATGAACATTGACTGATGTCTCTTCAGACTTTTTCAGTAGACAAACTACAAGTAGAAGAACTGTAGAATAAAAATGCTTTGTTTACATGTGTGCTACAAAATAGACATTGTTTAAATTAGAAAATACTTGACTTAAAACATTTTCTTACCATCCGATAACCAAATAATTCAAGGGTCTTTTAGGTCCTGATATTAAATAATACTTTGATCACTAGTCATTATGATCTGCCGCGTCCTAAGCACTTCTAATTAAGCTTCGGTTACATCAGATGTTCTACATAAATTAAAGTATTTTTATTTATTCTCTAATTTAATACAGTATATATGGACTTTGTTCTGATGTGCCAGTGTGTGTCTGGTTTTCCTTTTGTATATATTTGTGGTCAAGGCTTCTCTTTGTTTGCTAGTTAGATTGATAGTTTCTCTTTTTCTTTCTTTTGTGTCCTTCTTTGTTGTGTACTATTTTCATGTTTTGCACTCTAAGCACATTCAGAGGTAGATCCCTTAGTACAGTGTAGCTGATCTTTGGATGTTGTTGTCTGCAGAGGAAAGATGTTTTGATGTGAAGAAAAATGAAAAGGAAGGAAATGAATGGGGAGTTTAAGTGGGAGACTACAAAAAATGTCATTCTCAGGTTAACACTGGATATAAGATTTCCAACAAATTTTGCATTGGGTACGATGTATTTATTTTATTTTTTTTTATAATTTTTGTTTCAATTGAAAAATTGATGTTATTAAAATATTAAAAAAAAACAATCAGCTAATGGCTTCTATGGTTGGTTTTTCCTTTTTCCTTTATTCCTGTGCCAGTGTCATCTTTTTGTCTCATACTGCACCTTCAGCATTTCAGCATCCTGTTTACTCACTACTTTGTTTCTCATTTTTCTACCCAGATCTCGTGGTTTAGCAGCACTAATTCTTGGGCCGTCTTTTAATGAAAGACAGCCTGGATGTGCAAGGCAGGATTGTAAGATAAAGATTTATGATTAACATGGCTGCCCGGCCACGCAGATCCTCTCCTTCACTGATACTAGGACGACATAATCCTGTCCTGACATTCCCTCAGACCTCAACTTTACACTTAAATATGTACTAAAGACGTGCACATTTATACACTTGACCTTTCAAACAAAGATACATTTGTTACACCACACTCGAGATTTATGGGGTGAAGAAGCCTGACTGTCCCTCTGTTGAAGTGATTGATATAGAAAAGGAGAAACATTACATGTGAAAAAGTGTAAAAAAGGAGAACAACTGAAAAGGTAAAAAATAAAGTTGAAAATTTAAAACCAAGATGAGAAAATGATGAAGACAATAAGAGACATCTGATCTAAGAGCAGCCACTTCTGTTGATTCATGTGTCCACGTTGGTCAGTGGGAAGGCCACCCACTGAGAGGTCACTTAGGAAGGGTCAAAAGGTCACACTGGATCGTGGCTCACTGGTGGGAATGTGCTGAAAGAGTCGTGGTCACCAGTTGCATCATCGCTCGATTGGTCAGTTGTCTTTCTGCATCTTTCCTGTCTATGATGGTGAGCCTTAGATAAGTATGATGTTAGAGGTTATATTATGGATGAAATGCTTATAATCCTGATGAACATCCTACGCTTGACCTGCGTTTGGAAGAAATATATCGCTTTGTTTTCATGAGGATTATTATAAGCCTGTGTGTGTATTTGTGTGTTGTGTTCGCAGTACTAAACAGTGAAACCAGGGACCGACTCTGTGGGATGATAACAAAAACAGGACATTTTAGGACACACAGACAATCTTCTGTCCACATAATAGAATGAAGACAGATAATAGACTAATGTCTCAAGAAAAATAAATCACTTGCCATTTGAAAAAGGCAATTTTTCACTCAAGTCAAACAATGGGCTACGATTGCCCTCACCCCTAATGAC
This sequence comes from Rastrelliger brachysoma, assembly GCA_024605115.1. Classification (NCBI taxonomy): domain Eukaryota; kingdom Metazoa; phylum Chordata; class Actinopteri; order Scombriformes; family Scombridae; genus Rastrelliger; species Rastrelliger brachysoma. Next base: position 32,740 of record JANJYP010060977.1, read on the forward strand.
CTTTGGCCCCTTTTGACGAGACACTAGTCTGGATCTGGAGGCTACAATGGCAGCAGAGGTGTCATGTGGCACTACTATGCACCTCTGTAAAAGATTTTATTTATCTCAGTGAGTTTCTTGTTCATAATTATATAAGCACTCAACACCAGCAGCTACTGCCTGAATATTATAAGTCAACAATGTCATATATACTCTACAAAATACATGATAGTGTGTGTGTTTGTTCTTCTAAGTATATGTTTGTGTCTGCGTGCGTGCACATCCTGAGTGCACAGTTGTGTTATTTGGGATAAAACAGTATTAAGCAGCTGATCAGAGCTCAGTGTCTGAACGGTTGCATTAACTCACTAATCCTGAGGGGAGAGAGGCAGACGGGCTACAGCTCCTCATCTCCTCCGCTAAACAACAAAATGCAGATATTATGCGCAACACAAAGCACCAGGCAGTGAGTAACACTTACTCAGGCACCAATAAATGAGAGTTTAATTCAAATTCATTTCAGAAAAAGTGTTATATCTTTATTTATAGGCCTGTGAGGAGTGATTTAACTACCTGGAGATACATTTATGGGTACTGAACCTGTAAATGACTAGAGTAGGGTTGTGCTGCCACCAAGTGGTGAGAGATGTTGCTGAAATTTAATCATGTATCTCATTCAGAGAGAGAGAGAGAGAGAGAGAGAGAGAGAGAGAGAGAGAGAGAGAGAGAGAGAGAGAGANTTGGCCACAAGGAGTCACCATAAGACAATCTGCCGCTACTGCTGCAACCCTTTGAATGATCTATAGTAGGAAAAAGCCTCTACGGCTGTAATATTTCTTATGGATTGAGATTAATCTCTTAAACATGCATTGTTGGAAAGCCTGTTGTAAAGTGCAAATTGTCAGGAGTGTTGTACATATTTGCAGCAGGATTTCTGTGAAGGTAGAGTGATTAAAACAGGTAACATTTGGTGCAATCTCATCCTTTAAACTTGCCAGCAGACTGAGTGAAGAGCGGGAATAGAATTAACCTATTTACATGTAAACTGGTTGATGCTGTGTGTTTAGATCAGAGTAATCAGGCTAATGAAGGTACCTGGGGACTCTGCTCAATCAGAAGTCTGTGTGCTGTCCTCTCTATCCAGCCTGCGATTGTATCAAACTCTGTAATTATTCACTATGAAAGGACATGAAAAAGGATTAATCAAGGAAATCTGACTGATTAAATCTTCAAAGGCAGCACTGAAGAGCATGGGCTAATAAGAAGGAGGGATGCAGTCGGTACTTTTATCCTTGAGATGGAAAAATGAGGACTAAGAGCAGACAGTGCTCTCCAGGACCACTGGCAAACTTGGGGGAGAGGAGCTGACAACAAAACACCATTTAAAAATTGAAATAAAACATTATTGTTTGATAGATTTCACTTTTATTTTATGGGATTGTACCTTCTTTCACAAGACAAATTATGTGTTTAGATGGAGAGGGCTCTTTATGTTTAAACTAGAATCAATGGCACAATGTGGAAAACAAATGTGTTGAATTCCTGTGATCTGTCAAGTCTACTGAAAATGCAATGTTTCAGACTTTCATCAATAATGAAACAACATCTTAATACCAGGCTGCAACAACCGATCAAAAATGGGTCAAATCTCAAACACCAGACACAATGATTGATGAGAGTTAAATGATGAAATGTAACCAAGGACATTTAATCAAGTGTTAGATTTAAGTATATATATTTGGTACCTATACATTTTCATTTTATGGCACTTGATGCTAGCATTAGTTCCACTTCGACCAACATTAAAATGTGGTAATGCATCACCAGTAATAATATCATGCATAAGAACATAACACTCTAGTCAAAAGGGTCATTGTGTCTGCTCTTGATACTATAGCATTTTGCTACTAATACTTGCACTCAAGCAACATTTTCAGCAGGACTTTTAGGGCTTACTTAAGCTTTAGTGTTTTACAGCATGTTCATATATAAAGGATCCAAAAACTTCCTCCATCAATGGGCAATGTAAAAAAAAGTTATCATTGATGACAAGAGAACTTAAAAATTTAAGGAAGAAGTGGAAGAAGCTCAGACAAAAAGTTGCATAACGAGCCAAAAATCTGGTATCAATCATTTTTCTATAAAAGTGTTTAAAATTTTAGGAAAATAAAGAATTTCCTTTATATATTGTATTCTCATTCTGACCCTTTTGGGGTTGTTTTTTTTTTTGTTTTTTTTTTTTTTTTACCATGAAGGTCTTTATTGCTAGAGAAAACAGTAGCTTGTTCACAATCTTCTGTACAGCTCCAGACATGGTGTCCAGTTGCTGGCCTTGTATGACCTCGATCTGAAGAAGAAATCCCCTCTAACCCTGCTTATTGCCAGAGACAATTGTCAACTTTGGCAAAAAAAAAAAAAAAAGAGAGAAAGAACAAATTAAGGCATAAAAATGTGACTTCAATGTTAATGGCCAAAAGTAGCTTAATTTTCTGGCTGAATGAGTTGTTATATCAGTCCAAACAGCCCCACATGTCGAGGGGAATGGAGACGTATGTAAACACTGAGGAGCCATATATAGATCAGAGAGAGAAGGGAATGCAGCGTCCTGCATTACTCTGCCTGATGTAACGCTGAGCGCTCTTGTAAAATTTTTATTGCAGAGCAGAGGAAGAGAATAGTTTAGAGTGGAGAGCGACCCTGAGAGGGCGGGGGGGGGGGGGGGGGGGGGNTGTGTGTGCGTGCGTAACAGTATCCCCCTGGTGAAATGTGCTTACTGCTCCAGTTCACTGTCCTTCCCCGCTGTCCCTTAACCTAACCCCTATGTGGCATGCTGCCAGAAGATGTTGCTGTTTG